>JAXQQM020075283.1:0-130344 GCA_034641835.2 Pinus albicaulis
AGGTCATCATGGAATTTTCGCTATAAATTTTTTTCTACGAAGGTTCAGAATCTGAAATTTTTAGGGTGCGAAGCCGAAATCCTGAGGAAACTCGTCAAAAAATTTCAAAGCTTGGTTCACAATATTTTCGGAGATATGATCTGTGGAAGGTAGTGCTTTTTCAGGCTCCCGAATTTCATCTCAAAGAGGTGATCGTGGGAAAAGATTCATAACTCTCTCTCTGAGCATCGAATTGGAGTGTCGTAAAAAGTGGTCGCAAGTAAACGGACTGTAATTTCTTGGCTATCAATTTCAGAGCTGAAGGACGAAACTGTGACACGTGGCAAGTCGTACAAGTTCGCTCTACTGAACCAGTCCATAATTAGGTCATTGTGGGAGATTGGACACAACTTTGTCTTGGAGAATCCAAATCAGGTCAGACCTGTGGCATTCGAAAGATAATTCAGAGGGCTACGTTGGTACCGAAAATCAAATATTGAAGTGCTGCAATCACAAAGATAATCCAATTTCAATATCGAGCTCCTCAAAAGCAAGAAAAAGGTGTGTATTTTTTTTCCGAATTGCATAAGTCTTGTTTGAAGAATCAATTTGAATTGATTCCAAGAGCATATTTTAGAATAGATATCAGTATTGGGTTCTAAAAGATGCCCCGTAAAAATAATTCAACACCCATTAAGCCTTCAGAAGGCTCTACTATGACTCATGAAGATGAAGAATTGCAACATGATCTATAAAAATTACAAGAGCAAGTGCAACAAATTTCACTCTCGCAAAGAGCAACAAAAAATGAAATGGAAGTTTTGAAGAAAGGCATGGAAGAGAAGATGGATGGCGTGGAAGCTAAGATGGATGGCATGGAAGCTGGCATGGAAGCTAAGATGGAAAACATGAAGAATGATCTAAAAACAGACATCGAAGGTTTGAAAAAGTTGATACAAGAAATGTTTCCTAATGGTGAAAAGATAGTAGAAGAACCTCACGATGAGAACAAAATAAATGTTAATCGTGATTTCATAAACTCTAATGTTGGCGGGAAGAACCACCATATTCCAAAAATGGATATGAGGAAGTTTGATGGAAAGGATTCTGTAACATGGATACTACAGATGGAGCAATATTTTGATCTCCATAATGTGCAAAACACACAAAAGGTACGCATTGCAACTTTACATTTAGAACAAAATACATTTGTATGGTATCGATGTCTTTGCTCCCATAAAAAAATTGTCACTTGGTCAATTTTTACGGAGGAAATGATAGCACATTATGAGGATACAAAGAGCAACACCTTCTTTAGCCAATTGATAAATCTCAAACAAAAGGGTTTAGTGGGGCAGCACATTGAGGACTTCCAAAAATTGAATATAAGGGTAACTGATATTCCAGAGGAACACAGGATTGACCTCTTCATAGGCACTTTAAAGGATAACATCCAACATGAAGTTCGCGTTTTGGAACCTGATTCATTGGAGAAGGCATTCAAGTTGGCAAGAAAAGTTGAATGTAAAATTATGGCGACAAAGAAGCCTACCACTCAATTCTATAAAGAAGGAAGTGTTGCTACACCTAGATTTCCACAACCTACAAGGTTGACACCACAACAATTGGAAGAAAAAAGAGCAAAAGGGCTTTGCTACAGTTGTGATAGCAAATACACTAAAGGTCATAAGTGTGCTGAGAAGAAATTATTTTACATACATTGTGAAGAAGAAGAAGAAAATGAACAAGAAGAGGATATACACCAGGAACCACCCCTAGAAGAGGAAGAAATGAATCCGACCATATCGTGTAATGCACTGGCAGGAATTACCACTCCTCAAACTCTCAAGATAGAAGGACATATCAAGAAGGAAAAGGTAATAGTGTTGATTGATTCAGGTAGCACCCATAATTTTATTCATTATAAGGTAGCCAAGGAATTAAATTGTTTCCTATACCCAGCACCAGAATGTCAAGTGATAGTTGCAAATGGAGGAACTATAAATTGCTCTGGAAAATGCCATAATATCAAGCTAACCATGGGGGAATATGTATTGACTAGTCCAATGCTTTCTATTCCTATGGGAGGTGCTGATGTTGTACTAGGAGTACAATGGTTACAATCTTTGGGGACGGTAGCTTTTAATTTTCAAGAACTTTTCTTGAAATTTTTTTCAGAAGGAAAGGAAGTCGAATTACGGGGTATTGCAGGGAAGCCGGGAAATATAATAAGCTCTAATGTCATGACAAAGCTTCTAAAGAAAGAACAACGAGGTGTAATTGCACAATTATGCTCACTAGAAGTTCCAACATCAAAATCATCTATTTCTGCAGATCTCCAACAAGTCTTGGACAATCATTCCAAGATGTTTGAAACTCCCAAAGGACTCCCACCTATTCGTGATCATGATCATGCTATTCATTTGATTCCAGGTAGTGTTCCTCCAAACATCAGGCCTTATAGATATCCTTACTTCCAAAAGAGCGAAATTGAACGTATGATTGCAGAAATGTTAGAGGCGGGTATAATTCAACTTAGTCAAAGTTCTTTCTCTGCTCCTGTAGTATTGGTACACAAGAAGGATGGATCATGGCGAATGTGTCCGGATTATAGGGAGCTCAATAAGCTCACCATTAAAGATAAATTTCCCATTCCTGTGATTGATGAATTATTGGATGAATTACATGGAGAAATTTATTTTACAAAGTTGGATCTTCGTTCAGGATATCATCAAATTAGAATGAAGACTGAAGATATTCCAAAAACAACATTTCGAACTCATGAGGGTCATTATGAATTTTTGGTCATGCCTTTTGGCTTTACCAATGCACCTTCTACATTTCAAGGGTTGATGAATTCCATTTTCAAACCCTTCCTTAGAAAATTTGTGCTAGTATTTTTTGATGATATACTAGTCTACAACAGGTCTTGGAAGGATCATGTTGAACATGTTGACAGGGTGCTCAAACTATTGCAGGAGAAACAATTATATGCAAAAACATCCAAATGTTTCTTTGGAGTACAAGAGGTGGAATATCTGGGTCATATTGTATCTCATGAGGTTGTTAAGGTAGACCCTAACAAAATTAAATCCATTAAGGAATGGAAAGTCCCTGCAACTATAAAGAAGTTGCGAGGATTTCTCGATTTAACAGGGTATTATCAGAAGTTTGTTAAGAATTATGGGAGAATAGCAGCACCTCTAACAACATTATTGAAGAAAGATGCATTTTCATGGACTCCTGAAGCAACTAAGGCCTTTGAACATCTTAAAGAGGCAATGTGTCGAGCACCAATCTTAGCTACGCCAGACTTCACAAAAACCTTTATTGTGGAATGTGATGCCTCAGGAAATGGAATTGGTGTTGTTCTAATGCAGGAGGGAAGACCCATTTCTTTTGAAAGTCGTCCAATCAAAGGAAAGTATTTACAGAAACCTATTTATGAGAAGGAAATGTTAGCAATACTGCATGCACTAAAGAAATGGTGAACTTACCTAATGGGAAGACACTTCAAGGTAAAAACTGATCATGATAGTCTTAAACACTTTTTGGAACAAAGACTATCTTCAGAAGAGCAGCAAAAATGGGTCACAAAGATGTTGGGTTATGACTTTGAAATAATCTACAAAAATGAAAGCTTAATGTTGTTGCAGATGCACTCTCAAGAAAGAATGAAGAGGTGGAAGCATTGCTTTGTGCCATTTCTATTATCCAACCAGATTGGATAACCGAAGCAAGAGATGAATGGAAGAAGAAAAAAGATGTATGGACACTCATTCAAAAGTTGCAGCAAGATCCTAGTACATCTGATACATTTAGTTGGAAAAATGATTCCTTATGGTACAAAGATCGCTTATATCTTTGTAAGAATTCCCAACTAAAACAAAGATTCTTCTGGAATTGCACACTTCTCCTTTAGGAGGACACTCAGGATTTTTAAAAACTTACCACAGGGTGAAGAAAGAATTTTTTTGGGATGGCCTTAAATCTGATATTCAAAAGTTTGTGGCGGAATGTTTGGTTTGCCAAAAGAATAAAGTGGAGACAATTAAGACCCCGAGACTTCTACAACCTTTATCCATTCCAAGTCAACGTTGGGAGGAGATTTCAATGGATTTTATCACAGGTTTAACTAAGTCCGAAGGAAAGAATGTCATCACGGTGGTAGTTGATAGACTTACCAAGTATGCACACTTTTGTGCATTATCTCATCCATTTAAAGCAAGTACAGTTGCTACTACATTTATGGACAGAATTCAAAAGCTACATGGAAGCCCAAGGGTTATTGTGAGCGATAGAGATCCCATTTTTACTGGAAATTTTTTGACGGAGTTATTTTCTTGTTTGGGTACTCAATTAGCTCATAGCTCATCTTATCATCCTCAATCTGATGGTCAAACTGAGATAGTAAATAAATGTTTGGAAGGATATCTTCGTTGTTTTGTATCTGATAAACAAACACAATGGGTCAAGTGGTTACCTCTCGCCGAATGGTGGTATAACACTTCCTTCCATACTGCAGCAAAAATGACCCCATTTATGGCACTTTATGGATATCATCCACCATCCATCACATCATCTTTAAGGGAAAATTCGAAGGTTCAAGCAGTGGAAGATCACATCGAGCATCAACAAGAAGTTCTCCAACTCTTAAAGGATAACCCGAATTTGGCACAAAATTGAATGAAACAACAGGCAGATCAACATCGCAGCGAGAGAAGTTTTGATGTAGAAGATTGGGTATTTTTACGGCTACAACCATACAAAAAAATGTCCCTCAAGCAAGCTAAGAAGGATAATAAATTATCACCAAAGTACTATGGTCCTTACAAGGTGTTGCAAAAGATTGGTACTATGGCATACAAATTGGAGCTTCCTGCTTCTTTGCGAGTGCATCCAATTTTCCATGTTTCATGCTTAAAGAAGGTTATAGGTGAAAATCTTCCAGTTCAAACAATATTGCCAGAACTTGATGAGGAAGGAAAAATCATATTGGAACCGGAAGCGGTCACAGAAACAAGAACTCGACAACTACGGAATCAATCAATTTTAGAGTATCTCATCAAGTGGAAGAACTTACCCACTGAAGATTCTACATGGGAGGATGAGAATTTTATACAGAAGCACCCAGAGCTACTCAAGCATTGAAGACAACACTTTTTTGAAGGAGAGGGGCATGTTAGGTCCCTATATTACTAGTATAGTCCCTTATTGTTGTTAGTGTAACCCCCTTATTGTTATTATTGCACCCTTGTAACCCCCATTTTGTTATTATTGTGCCCTTAAATTATTATTGTTAGGTCGGCTAGGATTACATTGTGGCCCACTAGGATTACATTATGGCCCGATGGACTCCTATATATAGAAAGGAGGTTTTGTAAATTGTATCATCCAAGAATTGTTCATTTATGTAATGTATTGGAGGTTGCCCCCTCGAAGTGGCTTATTTCTAAGGCGTTGATATCTTTTTCTTCTATTTTTGGAGCTGGTTACACACACATGTACCTTTTACCTCATAATTTTCAAGACAAAGATTGCTCATTGATTATGATCTCGGTTTTCTATATGTGTTTTTTCTCTCTATTTGATTATAAGTTCGTAACATGTTTTTAAACATTGAAACCTTTTTGTTTTTATACTATTAATACATTGAAATGTACCGTAGTTCATGAATTGAAGTGTCATGTGAATAATTAACTTATTTTAACAATCATAGTTTAATATTTTAGAGTGTGTAAGGTTTAGCACCATCTTGGTGATTTACATCATACTTTATTTTGAATCATGCATTTCTTCCTGCTTTCGACTTGTGTGTTGTAGAATGATGCTAGAATCATGTCTCCATAAAATGTTAGTTTCCCCATTTATTTAAAGGGTATAATATATGTCTTTCGGGTGTGAATTATTTTCTATAGTTGTTGTAAATAATGATCATATGCCATTTTTATTAAGTTCCATGAGTGTTGGTTGTATTATTATATCTTGGAATCGGGCTACAACAAGTTAACTTGTTTGATTCCTTTTAGAGTTTTACCATGTCTGCACACATTTAATCAATGACTTAGAGGGACAAGATAATGGAAATATGACCCTTTGATGGTGAGCTACCTATAAATATTGAAACTTGGCACCGAGTAATATCAAAACTTCGTTGGTGCTATCATGTTACTTTTCTACATTGAAATTTTGCAATGTGTAAGGAATCCTTTGTTATGTGCCAATGCTAAATAAAAAACTTGTTAGAAAATTTTAATATCCATTCATGTCATATAAAGTCATTTTTAGGTTGCACGTATAAAATATAAGTTTGGGGGTGATCTAAGTTCATCTCAAGGCTTTCAATTTTAGGAACAAAAGGTTTCACATCGCCTTTGGATTTTCTATCAAATAGAGAGAAATATTTTGTTTATATTTAATGTTTTATTTATGGTTTCAAGCATTTAAGGATTGGTTCCCTTATTTATTTTTTTGTGATTTTATTAGAAGATCATCACTCTAAAATATACCTTGTTAAAAGGTAGTGATATTAAAGAGAAAAAAATATATTTTATGAATTATAAGTGGGTGGACATAATGATCAAATCCCACAAACTTAATTGAAATAAGTGTTCATATCTCTCCTTGGTCATCTCCTCTTCACTAAAGCAAGAGATCAATAAGGAAATTATGGATGAAATCTATTGGATCATGGGTGCATATTTATAGCATCGAGTTATTACCATTAGAGTCTTAGCTCAAGAGGACCTTCTATTATGAACACTTCATGTAGATTGAAGATGATATCATTGTTTTTCCTCACATCACATATCGAGACCGTTAGCTCCCCACCCCCCGAAACTACACTCCGAGGTGCATCTTGGGAGTGCCCATACACCTTCACTAAAGAAGAGGAGATTAAATGATAAGATACAAGTGATCAAGCTATTATTGTGCCAAAATAGCTACTCCATTCCAATATTCAAAGGCAATACAACTTATATGTCGATGCAAAATTATGGGATAGAAACATATCCTAGATGTTAGTTGTCTCACAATAATTAATTGAGATTTTACATATTGGTATGATTTTGTGGTGATGTTCCAAGTTTCTAACCAAAATAAAAAGTAATATATCAACATAAGATACACTAACAACATTTAACCTAACCAATGGCTTCAATTGTATGCCTCATGCCAGGATTTGGATTTTGTAAACTAGACAAGCAAACATTTATGCTCTAATTTTCAACCCGATTATTTCGTAAAACATATGAGAAATAGCAGGTTTGGGATTGAGAAAATAATATGGTGACATCATGGCATCATGGTTTGGTGTCCCTGTAATAAGCGATCGAGTTGGTGACATGCCAAATTCTAAACCTTCCATATAGTTGGGTAACTCGGAGTGCAATTTCATGTTGCGCATCTTGTCATTCAAATACAAGGTAGAATTATCAAGGGTTTAATAGGAGCCAATTAGCCAAGCATGTCGTTTTATGTAACACTTCGAGAGGTTCTTCTTCGTTGATCAGAAAGAATATCCAAAGGATATCCATGCTCTCCCCCGAAATGGACATCTCATGATTGGTCCTCGTGTCATTACGATTGATACCATGTCGAGTAATTCCCATAAAATGACCTCGATATGTCATTGTGTCACATAGAATGGCTACATGCTTGTAGTTTACATATGACCCATCAAAATATATCATAACTCAAGCTCATCCAAAGAGCTCTCATAACCTCAATTCCAAGAACTTCAACAACGTCAATCAAGTGATTAATAGTTGTCCTAGTAGCATCCACATCTTCATGACACGTCACAACTAACATATTGACACCTTTTTGTGTTCAAGATCCATTCTATCTCAACTCGGAATCCATAATTCTCATCACACTTGCTGATTTTTTTCTATACTTGATAAACAATTTATTGATATCTGGAATTCCCCTTAGATCCATTTCTTCTTGTAAGCATGTTATTTATTTTTTGAAAAACACATCACTTCTGTATTCATTTTGTACCTCTCCTTTACGATCTTCTTCGATTCATAATACGTAAATTAGGAATAATTTTTTCTACATTATCATCATTAGAAATGCATCTCAAATCATCATCAAAAATCAAGGTTAATGATTTTCCTAATGTCCGCTATACTAATTTTTTTATCAACCATTATCTCTCTGTCTACCCTATATGGAGCAAATGCTACAGATATTTTTTCTGTTGAAATATCCTCATATCGAATTTCATAATAGGATTTGAGAAAGTCAACATCCTTCTCAATGATAGTATTCATTGGATCTATATCATACTACACTTTAGTAGCCTCTCTAACACTTCAAGGTTATGTAATCTAAAGAACACTACATACATTTTGGCCCTTTCTTTGGTTGCAGCAGAACCTCATGTTTGTGTACACAAGAGATGTTGATAGCGTTATAGTATTATTTTCCACATTTATGATTTCTACCGGGGACACCGAGAGTAACATTTTTTCACTGACACCAACATAAGGGAAAGTATCCAAGTATCCGAGTAGTTCGTTCACCAATGGATTGTACGCAACATAGCCAATCATCTCACCGCATAAACTAAGGATTGTAGAAAATGAGATTATATCTCACCAATTACCCATTCAAATACTTCCTTGTAAGGTGTAATTCTTCAGAACATGATTACTCACAAATATACTTCAAGTAGAAATGTTGTTGAGTAGAATTATTTTGTGCTTCAATAATAATGGGTTCATCAACAGAACAACCTTAAGAATTTCGTGAAGCCTACCAATTGATTATACAATCTCCATGGGATGCATGTCTTATGGTTTTCCATAACTATCTTGAATGTCTTTTGGTTGTTCCATATGAGCCTCTTGATATTTACAGGTAGAGGCCACACAATATATTCAAGGGTTGTACATTCTGCATCAGTTGTCAGTTTCATTTTCTGACTACGCTTAACATTTCTTCATGAAAGAACATTATGGAAGTCCTAGATATTTTCAAATATTCCACATGGTCCGGTAACATGTAAATAGGATTTCAATTTTCTTAATCAAGTTCATATTTATAAGCATTTTCAAAATCCTTATTTTTCATTTCGTGGAATTAAGGTTCCGTGAGTCAATCCAAAAAAAATTGCGGCTACTCTTTCACAATATAGAAATTGAATAACATCACCAAGTGAGTTCCTACCGCCTTTTCATATTTAACCGTCATATCTCCAAAGATTTTACAAGACATCTTTGTATTTACCTCATTTCTAAAGTCTTCAAAGCAATATCTATCAAACCTCTTCCTCCCATCGCATGTAAAAAAACTCCCAGGGACTTAGGCCGCGAAGATAAGAGCTCTCCACAAACCCATGAATTTCTAGACTCTTTATCATCCCTTAAAAAATGGGGGAAGATTTTCAACATAAAATCCATATGGAATTCGTTTTTATTCCACATTTTGTTGTCCCACCACAAGTATTCATCTGATATAATAAACTTCCTTTTCACCCAAGCTTCGTAACCATTGCCTTCAAATTATTACTCGATAAGTTTTTTGAGCACTACTTCTCGCATCATCAATGGCCTTGTTCAACACCTACATTAGCCAAAGAAGTTAATACCACTGAGAGGTAGAAAAATATAAATCCTAAAGAAGAAATATTATGTATTATATTAAAGTGTACAAAGACTCCGTAATAGATTCAAGAGTACCTCATTTAATTGATTTTTTTTTCAAAGGAATCCATCATTGTACCACAAGTTCCTACCTCCAATTGTGATTCATGAAAAAACTTAATAAGATCTTTGATTCATTCTTTGCTTTATTTACCATATTATTGATAACCTCCATGGTTGCAAAGATCAAAAATTGTATGTCTCCTATACCAATACCGAAACCCCGGTGTAGTAGCCGTAGTTAATGAGCCATTGTGTGTGACCTAAGAACTTACGAGCAACATCTCGCACCCACCTCCTCCCTACAAATAACAAAAGATAGGATTATGAATTATACATACAAAGAATAATATAACTCTTGGTAGCAGATATTAGATTTTAAATATAAAACATTATGTGGTAAGTTACTTAGATTGACTCATTATCTTTTCATTTTTTCATTTTTTCCATCGATTAAAATAAAATGATATTAATAGACAAGATGAAAATGCATTGCTCGCTACATGATTGCAAATATTGGCTAATAATCACCAACAATGTCATTATAAAAATTTAACTAAAATTTTTCTGAATATGCATTATGTTTCCTATAATTTTAAGTTATTTTCCTTTTTTGAGATGCATCATAAATGTTATCATATATGAAAATAGTATATAGATGTAACTAAAAGTTAAAATTGAACATAAAGGCATACCAGATCATGAATAAGGCCTATACCAAAATATTGATGAATATATAATATGTTTTCTATATTTTCAAGTTATTTTCCATTTTTTGAGATGCATCATAGATAGTATCTTATATGAAAACAATACAACAAAGTAACCAAAAAATTAAAATTGAACATAAATTCATACTAGCTCACTTGAATAAGGCCTCCCGTAAAAGTTCCAATGGTTTTTTCGCAAAGAGTGTCCGAGATCATGTCTCCTTTCTCAATAAGTCCAACACATTCCTCTAGAGTGGTAAATCTAGATTCGTAGTCCGAATTCCATGCAACATGTATTAGAAGGTTAATATGCCTTAGAATTAGCAACGTATTAAATACTTTCTTTCCAATCCAAATTTTCCTTTCACTTCAAAATCATTGGAATGTGTATTTTTACATCAAATTCCTCCCACCACATTAAAATATTCATAAACACATCCCACCCAAAGAACACAGGACATTAAGTTGTTAAGAATTTTAGAAAAAAAACCTATGTATAAAATTTAACCCCGTCATTTAAATTTTATGCTCTACCTATCATGCAAGAGAAAAAATAGTCATGGTAACCTAACTTTTAAACATGAAAAACATAAGGAGATGACCATAGAAGTCTTGATATACTTGTTCGCTCTATGAATGTGTCTCTTTTAGTCACCTTCCGACAACTCAAAAAGTGTGTCTCTGACAATACCCATAACCTGCCTATTCGACTAAGGAGATATAATGCACTTCTTTGGCACCATCATTAGTTCCGAGGCTTCTCTCACCTCAAATGACTGAGGTATGTGCATATTCATTTCATCTCCATCAAAATTAGCATTATATGGTGATGTAACTCACAATTTTAGTTGAAATTTTGAATATGGTACATTCTTGAACATGCCCAATGGTAGACATCTTATGAAGACTAGGTTGTTTGATGAAAAAGAGAAAAGCTTCTATCATAATGCATCTCTTCCTATGAATAACATGTCAAGATAAGTATACGTTTTATGAATGTTAGAAAAATAATGGAACGTAATCTTAAGTGTATATATTTTCATAGTTATTTATATTGTAAGATATTTTTTTGGAAAATAATTGTGCTTTTGAATTTCGGTTTTCAGGAAATTTTTTATGATACCCACAAGGACATAAAATATTTAAGATAGGTGAGGTAATTTAAAAACTAGATTCACTAACATAATAATTTTCTAAAGAATCATATTACAATAATAAAACAATCTAAAAATTGATACCACCTTATGCAAACTCAACTCTTGCATCAGATGGTCTTTGCTCTTCTTCATGAAGCGAAGATGAAACCTCTTTCCATCATCCCCGATAATTTATATAGCACTTTTTTTTCCTTGGAGGAGGATGAGGTCCATATTCAACAAGTTCCCTTAATCATTTGACCCATGCACATAGAATTAGTGTAAGTTCTAAAATAATGTTCGTGAAGCAAAAAAAGTTTAAACTTTAAATAGGACATTTTGATGGTATTCATGTCACACCTAGCCATGTTATTATGGAGTCATCATAGTTTTTGGATATTTCACATGTCAAAGGTAACAATCCAAAGGGAACTCCTAACTCATCAATGCTGATATTTAATCTGTGGAGGATAACAAGACATGCAAAAAAATCTACATGTTTCCACAAATTCTCCGATGTGACCCTCCTTGAATTTAGTCTACCGTATAAGGGATTCTGTCAGCTCATCTGATCGATGGTTTCGATAAGCACAACATAGAGCATTACTTTAGTTCATAAACAAAGTTAGAAACTAATATATTAACTATATCAACACCAATTTAGATGAAGTAGAACATTTACCCTGGCTAACCAGTGATTTCATTTTACAAATAGGTAGCAATGTTGAATTGCAAGATTCTTTTAGAAAATTTTGTAATAATATGTGTTGGAGCCCCATTATTTTCCTATTTCTTCAAATTTTCATTGTTTTTTATGATCATAGCAAGCTAATGCGTGAGATCATCCCGCAAAATATCGTGAAAATCTATTGTATTTATAAATTTTGAACATCCAACACAACATAAACGCAAGAGTTAAGTGATTTCTCTTGCTATCTATTTTCATTAATAAGTAGAGACCATGAACTTCGTACCCATGTTTCGTTCTTGTCTAATTGGTTCTTGAACTTTTCTCGTGGCCCGACATATGTATATGTGGGATTTTTTAGGGTTCCTTATTGTAGTTTACATTCTATTTTTAGAATAATTAGTTATATAAAGATACTTTTCAAATACCTTATGGTCAATCAAGTTAAATCAAACAACTTTTCAATGTTAATATCTAGGTTGAAACTCCTAGAGAACATGTTTTTATGTCAATATAATGTGGCCAACAAAGCCATATTGCATCTAAGACTAGGTGAAAGTCTGGATACCTTCATGACTCATGGATGTAGTCCATCCGAATGGGAGAGTTCAAAGGTGAAAATATCGGTTGAACTCGGGTGAAATAGAATACCTTCTCCGGGGTCATGGAATCTAAGGAAATGGTAGACCCACTTCCTTAAAAAAGGGAGATTTACCAACCCAAAGGTTGTAGAGCCGACACAAAATGAGGAACAAGAAAACATATTGATTTGTTGTGCCATTGAAGGATTTTCAATGGTGATGGCATTCCATACACAAGGCCACATTGATTCGTTGTCATGTAATAATACGATGCTTTAATAAACAGAGACTCAAAATTGCAGTATGTTTGAATCATATTCTGATAATCAGCTAATGAAGTATATGGTCATTTCCAGGTGTTCCCAAATAGGTAATGGGTGAATATAACATAGTGTCATTGGATCCGGCCATGGTTATGAGTAGTGAAATCGTAATATATAAACCATGATGATTATAAATTTATAAGTGGCTAGTGCAGATGTGTCAAGCCATGTGGTGGAGAAATGGACCTCTACAAGCGCAAAGTTCTCTAAGCTAAAGGTAGGCCGATTTCCTTTAATAAATGTTCTATTGAAATAAAATTTTCAAAAATAAACTTGATAGTTATGTGGATACAACACACTAGGATTCGATACATTGCCATGCAAGAATACAATGTGTTAATATGCGTAGAATAAAACGGGTTCAAGGAAATTTTGAATCATATTATGGTAATCAGCTAATGAAAAACATGATTCACCGAGGTGCTCTACATAAGGCATAGTGAGGGAATATTTTATACCGCTAAGTTCAGCCGCACTCAATCATCTCGATCTCATGGAGGGCATAAAGGATACAAAGACTTTAGTGGAAAAGTGTGCCCTTATTGACTGCTCCATGCACACATAATTTTTGAAAGGATGTTACACAAGAGGATCTAATTATATTATTAACCCGTTGTTTCAATTAATGATAAATGTAGATCTTATTATATGATAGAGTTGATTTATAAGTTGCAAGTGACCCAAAATAAAGGTGTCTTGCTATATTACCTAATTTTAGGAAGTCATATGTTTTTTAAGTACTAGTTAGAGTTTCATTTGAAATGGATAAGGACTCTTCAAATATCACCTTAAAGTTTTATCATGGCCTTCTTCAAATCCGGTCCAAGGTTTGCACCACAACACGCTTTCAACTCGCTCCAAAGGTCTACTCCAACTAACGGTCAAGGATTATTCAAACAAGTGGTCCAAAATCAGATTTAATTTTTCTACTAGTCTACTACAAGGGCAACTAAAACGCTCAAATAAGATTCTTAAGTCGTGCCACAAATTTCTTCAACTTATCTTCAACGCATCAAGAAATTTACATCCGTATCAAATTTATATCCACCTCTAACCGCCAAGAATTGGGATCTGTTTCACAATTTGTATATATCTCAAGAATCCCATGTTTGACCCTCTTATATAATGAACTTCTAGTTTGGTCCTTTGGATTTGTTTTAGACGTCAAATTTCATCATGATAACTTTGTATTACTTCACAAGGACCTAACATCATTTTTGTCACATATGCTTCGATACTCCGCACAAGAGATTCTCGAGGTGAGGAGAAATTTTTCGCTACCAACTCTTTACTCAATTATCATTATAGGTTCATTCAATTTTATTTTCAACGCAACCATGGTACAAAGATGATATAAGCATCGGAATATAAAAACTATGAAGCATTAGAAGTGTGATGATATTAAGCGTTGGAAGTGTGACGACATGAAGTGTTTCCGAAGAGCGACAATATGAAGCATATAGGAATAACGTCTAAAGTGTGATGATGTTAAGTCATAATTGAAATGATGTTGTCTCGTTAGAGCTGTGATGATTGTGTCATTTGTGATGGCATAGAAAAAACAATTTTCCCAACCACAAATTGTCACTCTTGCCATGCCTATGTGTCGCAATAGATACACTGGCCATTAGAAATTGGGCCATGGTGCAAGTGAAGTGACAATTATTTTAGGAGAAAATCCATGGATACCATAAAAATGTATTTTGTTCTAAATGTAAAGTTTCAATGTGTACCTTTTGTGTGTTTTACAAATTATTGAGATCAAAATATCGCTCCATCTCGTAGTATCCATGTTGACAGATCCTTTCCATCAAACTTCCTCATATCCATTTCGGGAATATGGTGGTTCTTCCTTCCAACGTTAGAGTTTATGAAATCACGATTAACATTTATTTTTTTCTCATCATGAGTTTCCTCTTACTATATTTCTCACCATTAGGAAAAATTTGGTTGTATCAACTTTGTCAAACCTTCCATGTCTCGCTTTTAGATCATTCTTCATGTTTTCCATTTTTTCATCGATCTTAGCTTACATGTCATCCATCTTAGATTCCATGCCAAATTTTCCATGCCATCTATCTTAGCTTCCATGCTATTCTTCAAACCATAAATATTAGACTCCATGCCTTTCTTCAAAACCATCCATTTTAGTTTCCTATGCCTTTCTTCAAAAATTCCATGTCATTTCTTTGTTCCTCTTTGTGAGAGTGAAAATTGCTGCACTTGCTCTTAAAATTGATATGTCACGTTGTCATTCTTCATCTTCATGAGTAATAGGGGCAGAGCCTTATAAAGGTTTAATGGGTGTTGAATTATTTTTAAGGCCCA
This sequence comes from Pinus albicaulis, assembly GCA_034641835.2. NCBI lineage: Eukaryota > Viridiplantae > Streptophyta > Pinopsida > Pinales > Pinaceae > Pinus > Pinus albicaulis. The sequence goes on from JAXQQM020075283.1 coordinate 15,402, forward strand.
TTTTAGTATATATTATTGATATATATTCTACAATATGCCCTTGGAATTAATTCAACTTGATTCTTCAAACAAAAATTATGCAATTCGGGAAAAAAATACACACCTTTTACTTGCTTTTGAGGAGCTCTATATTGAAATTGAATTACCTATGTAATTGAATATACTCAATATATAGAATCCAACCTTGTAGTAGCCCTTTGAATCTTCTTTTCAAATGTCATAGGTCTGACCCGATTTGGATTCTTCTCCAAGGAAAAGTTATGTCTAATCTCCAACAATGACCCAATTATGGACCGAAGTCTGTGATAGAGCGAAATTGTACCAATTGCCACATGTCATTGTTTCTCCTTTGGCTCAAAAATGTGATAGAAAAGAAAATACAAATTTCGTGTACTTGTGTCCACATTTTACAAACATTCCAATATGATGCTCGGTAGAGAGAGAGTTATGAATATTTTCCTATGATAACTCCGTTTGAGATGAACGGGAGCATGAAAAAGACCTAATTTCCACAGATTTTATATCTCCGAAAATTTTGTGAACCAGTTTCAAAATTTGTGAGATGTTCTCAGATTTTCACTTTCCTCTAAAAATTTCAGCTTCGAAACTTCATATAAAAAGTTATAGTGAAAATCCCGTGATGACCTATTTATGTTAAATTCAGAGCCTCGCAAAAATCCCTAACTTCCACATATCATATCTCCAAAAATTGTGAACCAAGTTTCAAAATGTTTGACGATGTTCGGGATTTGAGCTTCGTACTCTAAAATTTTCAGCTTCGAACTTTGTAGAAAAAATTTATAGCTAAAATGACACGATGACCGGTTTGGAGCACCGAAAACCCTGTAATCCAAAGCTCGATAACAAGTGTTGTGAACCACTTCCAAAAATAGAATAAAAGAGATATCAACGCCTTATAAATAAGACACTTCGAGGGGGAAACCTCCAATACATTACATGAATGAAAAATCTTGGATCATACAAATTACAAAACCTCCTTCTATATGTTATATTCAGGGCCACAAAATAACTTAGTGAGGCTACAATGTAACTTAGCCGACCTAACAATAATAATTTAAGGGCACAATAATAACAATATGGGGGTTACAGTGGGTACAATAATAACAATAAGGTGGTTAAGTAATTAACAACAATAAGGGACTATACTAGTAATATAGGGACCTACCGCTCGTTAATTTTACCTATGATTAATCGATAGCTATAACAATCTCGTGGGAGAAAAATATTTACAACATTGTCTAGTTCTTATCCGTGTTTTACTACCATACTCATGATTTGGTTAGGGGCCAACACATCTCCATAAACCTTCATATTTGAAGCCCATGTTGTATACAATTCTTGACTCTATTATTTACAACCCCGTCACAAATAAAAAAGAAAATAATGCCCACTATAGTAGAAATTTTTATGCATTTTGGCCACACTACATTCTTATGCGCGTCTAAGACAATGTTTCATTGTTTTGGAGTTGATTTTTAGATAAATAAAGGTTTATATTTGAAAATTTTCTACTATAAGAAGCTCCAAACATGATACATGAAGTTCCCCAACAAGTCGCAAATTTACTTCATGCAAGTCGAGGTAAGCCTCACTTTGGTTTGCTTTATTGCTAACCTATTAGCCGGAAGCTCCTTATTCGTTTGAGATTGGATTCTATAGTGAAATACTCGTTGTTTCTATTTTCATTTTTTTCAAGGTTATAGTTTTGTTACTTATGGTATTAACCTGAGGCTATTTCTTGAAGCATATCTACATCATTTATGAGATTTAATAAAATACTAATTTAAACATCGGATACCAAAGCATTCCTTTGGAAATTTAGGCTCAATTAACAATCGTGTAAATATCACAGTCGGGACTTTGTATGTTACATATTCTACATCATATTATTCTTGGAACTTGAATTGTCAACTCTGTTCTTTATTTTAGTTAAAATTAATATATTATTGTAAGATTTGATTCAATGATAAAATAAGATGGCTCGTGCCGATTATATATAAACATTTGCATTTTGTTTATTGAAACTATGGAGGTTTTTTTTTTAGATGTGGCCTACAAAGAGGCGGTTTGTTGGTTATGATTCTATCCTTTCCAAACACTTGGAGGAGCTCTTTGCAAAGGCATAGATTATATGTACCAACCAACGAATATCTTTTTTTGTAATGTTCTTTTTTATTATATTGAATTACAAGATTTTGGCTTTTAGTACATGGATTTTGATGGTAATTGAGATAGTTGCATATCCCAACTAATCATATTTCCTTTCTATTGTAGAGCTATACAAGGATGTTGAACAAGAATTCTCTATTACCATTAGCGTCCGAACTATTCCCAAATATATCCGACTTATCAAAGGCCATGAATAGCTATTCGCACTCATAAGATCCAACAACGGTTTCTAGCTTATCATCATCTCCTTGCAGAAATACACAAGGATAAAACTATTCATAATATGCCATTGAAATCCATTCTTAATGATCTCAATATACTAAATAATAATGAACTAACATTCAAACCAAGTACAATTAATACATCAAAAGCCGCAAAATCTGGCTTTCCTCACTATCATGGGACTACAAAGCCCGTTGGAAGCCCAAAGCGTGTTGTAGGTGTTTTCCGGCCAATATATTTAATTTCATTCTATTACTTGATAGTTTTTCAATGATTAGAAATTCTGATATAGTCTTGGATCGAGGGATTTCAATTATTAGTTTAGAAAAATAAAGTGCTCTACTGCTTATTATTGCAGATGGTCTTTTCTGGCAATTCTTCGTGGGTGATAAGATAAATATTGATGGGCCCTGCAGAGGATTGTGGAGAAGGCTCTAAGAATAAAACAAATGGTGAGTAACCATTTGTATACCTTTTCAACAAATCATTATAAAGATAATTTCATCTTTTGGTGAAGCTATTTTTGACATTTTATTTGAACCATTCATTATGATAATAACTAGGAAAATGAAATTATCTCCTACCTCTCATAGATTATTTTGTGCAAACACATTGATGAACTCATTTAAAACCTCGGAGAGAGGTCTCGTATGCCCTTAATTTCTCGTGAACTCATTATAATTATCCTTGAGCTTTGGAACTTTTTATTGATATCGACCGGCTTATTTGGATTTGTACTATTCTATGCACCGTTGCACCATCTAGATTCAATGGGTTTGTATCCTTGAGCTTTGGAACTTATCCGGATATGAGACACTTGTTTAGTTGGATTTAGTAGCGTCTATAGTCAATGCAGCCTAATACCTCATCTAGATTCAATGTAACAAGTTATCCTTGAGAGTTGAAGTTGGAACTATGATCCTAATATCGTACATCATGGTAGATGGATTTGAGATTATTATCTACATTCAATGAAACCAATGACATTTAGATTCGATTTACTAGTACACAAGAGTTATAACCACTACAGTTGCCACCTCAACTTCCAAACTCGTATATGAGTTTTGAATGCACCAAATTATTTCATGATTGATTGGATTTAACTTCAACCCACCTTGACCTCCACCGTAGACTACACTAGTAAAGTGTTCAAACACCCCAATGGTCGAATCCTTTCATTAAAATTATGGGTTCGTACTAACTTCCATACTCGCACGTCCAATGCACTTTCATCCGCACTTCTTGTTGGCTTCATAATGGATTACTACCAATCAACCGACTCCCACCGTAACCTAGGTCAGAGAATGCACCATTGACTTGTGTGATGGATTTGATTGCAACCAACATAGCATATTATAAATTGAAGGACAAGTAATAATATTTACTTTGAATACAACAAATAAGTGAAATAAAACATGACCAAGGCCCTATTGAAAGTATAATATTTTTATCCCATTCATTGATGGTATTGGCCTATGCCGACTTGCTTAGGTAGTTTATTTACATTTAATATGATGTGAACAATAATAATTTATACCCTTCATATAAAAATACTCACTACGCTCATGCATAATCCATTTTCATAAGAGAATGCCCTTATTTGGAAATTGATATGTTGAAATTTTGTTTCAAAGAAAGGCTCTTATGTCATAGAGTATCAGCGTACTCAAGAATGTATAATATAGGAAACATATTTATTTCTTATGTGTAGACACAAGATTTATCTTCCCTAGACATACACTTTGATCTCATCGCTCATTCATTGAAAGGTGTACCTCCGAGCTTGATTTTATTGGTCTATGTGTTTAATTTCATTTCTTACATTATTAGCAAGAGAAAACAAAATGGATTTATAACTAATCATAACCATTCTCCCAAATGTTATCAAACTCGTAAATAAATTTTATAAATATTATAAAAAGGAGATAATAAAGTTTTTTTTTATAATTTCATGTTCATGCTACACAAATGATGTTGTACATGATGAAGGATAAATTGCTAAGGAAATTAGGGCTTGTGTTGTATGAGGATTTGGTGCCATATTTTCATCGCCATACTTGCCTACTCAACCTCTCTATTCCATTATGTAGGGTGGCATACATGATGAAGAATAAGGTGCGAGGGGATATTAGGGCTCATGTTGTATGAAGATCCCGTGCCATCTTTTCCGAAATACATGCCATTTTTTCAACCCACATATTTTTCCTATTCTATGTGACATAGTCTAGAAGGTTTGGTTCCATGCACATTGCTTTTTCACAACTATTACAATGTAAAAGAATTTTCTGATTATGAAACTTATCCTATGTGTGTTATTTATGACTCATGATGCTTAAGTCTAGCCTCTTATTATGTTAATGTAGCCCCCCTTATTGTTATTATTGTACCCCCGTAACCCCCATATTGTTATTATTGTGCCCTTACATTATTATTGTTGTTAGGCCTGATAGATTACATTGTGGCCCCACTAGGATTATCAGGCTCCCATGGACTCCTATATATAGAAGGAGGTTTTGTTCATTGTATCATCCAAGAATTGTTCATTTATGTAATGTATTGAGGTTTCCATGGCTTATTTATAAGGCGTTGATATCTCTTTTCTTCTCTTTTGGAGTTGGTTGCGTAACATTTGGTATCATAGCTTTGGATCTAGGGCTTCGCTGCTCCAAACAGTCATCGTGGAATTTTTCGCTATAAAGTTTTTTCTACGAAGTTCCGGTGGTTGAAATTTTTAGGGTAATGCATCTAACATCTTGAGGAAGATTTCTTCAAAAATTTCGCAGCTTTTTCGCAATATTTTCTGAGATATCGTCTTCAGGGAAGCTAGGTCTTTTTCAAGCTCCTAAATGGTGTCATCGTGGCATTTGCGCTATAAGTTTGTTTCTACGAAGGATCAAAATCTGAAATTCATATGGTGCGAAGCTGAAATCTGAGGAAATTTTTCAAAATATTTTAGATCTTGGTTTGAAATATTGTTGGAGATATGATCCGTGGAAGGTAGTGCTTTTCGTGCTCCTAAATTTCATCTCAAAGAGGTGATCGGAAAGTTCAATAACTCTCTTCCGGGCATTGATCGGAGTGCCGTAAAGGTGTTCGTAAGTACACGTACTTTAGTTTCTCGCTATAAATTTGTGATAAAGAATGAAATGTTGATATGATGCAAGTCCTGCTACCCCGTCACCGAACTACCCAAAATTAGTTCAATGTGGGAGATTGACACAACTTTGTCTTGGAGAATCCAAATCGTGTGAGACTTGTAAGTATCTCGAAAGATAATTTAGAGGGCTACCTTGGTACCAAAATTCAAATATTGAAGTACCGAAATCACGCAGATAATCCAATTTCAATATCGAGCTCCTCAAAAGCAAGAAAAAGGTGTGTATTTTTTTAAAAATTGCATAACGTTTGTTCGAAAAAAGTAGTTTGAAGTGATTCCAAGGAATATTGAAGAATATTTATCGCCGTTGGGTTATATAATGCCTCCAAAAATAATTCCATACCCATTAAGCCCTCGCAAATTCACACAATTATGCATGAAGATAGACTTGAAGATGAGATATCAAAATTATGGTACCAAGTGCAAACAAGTTTCAATCTTATGAAGAGCGATCAAAGATGAAATAAGATGGTTTAAAAGAAGAAATGGAGGCTAATTTGGATGTTTTGAAGGATCAAATAATAGCTAATATCGATGATAAATTAGTGGAAGATCACAACGAGCATGAACAAGAAGTTCTCCAACTCTCAAAGGATAACCCAACTTGGTGCAGACCCAATGAAACAAGAGGAAGATCAACATCACATCGAAAGAAGTTATGAAGAAGTCATATAAACAAGAACTCGACAAGTACGATCAATTTCGCAGTATCTCAAATAGTGGAAGAACTTTCCTCGTAGAATATTTCACATGGGAGAATGAGAATTTTATACGTAAAAATCAAGAAATAATCAAGTGCTGAGGTCAACACTTCGTTTGAAGGAGAGGTGCATGTTAAGTCTAGCCCTTATTATGTTAGTGTAGCCCCTTATTGTTATTATTTTACCTCGATACCCCATATTGTTATTATTGTGCCCTTTTACATATACAGCTAGGTCGTCTAAGATTAAATTGTGGCCCCACTAGGATTATATTGTGGCCCCATGGACTCCTACAAGGAGGTTTTGCTCTCCATTTGTATCATCCAAGAATTGTTCATTTATGTACGTATTGGAGATTTCCTTCTAAGTGGCTTATTTCTAAGGCATTTGATACTTTTCTTCTCTTTTGGAGTCAAGTTACACAACACATGACGTATATCTCGAAGGAATTGGTGTTTTCCAAAAAATATGTGAATGTTTTCACTCTTCCATACAGACTCAAGGAGGTACGACTTGGGGGAGAACAGGGATTAAATGATAATTAGAGAATGAAACTCCCATGGAAAGTTCCACAGGTGTAGAGGGATAAGTGAGTCCAAGATTGATCTAAAAACACCCCACTTACCAAAATCCTATAGCTTCGTAATTAAGTAAGGATGTATGATATTTCAAGAAAAACAAGAGAATTTTTTGCAATCACATTTTTAAATGATGTTGCCAAATACTACAAAGGTATTTTAAGCAATCAAATTAGGACACTTTCATTCACATTAGTCCATTCAATTTGTTCTAGGAGGGAGTGTTAAATTTCTCCAAACAAACCGATCATCCCAAACACTTCCCTCGATGGTATGACCCCAGAAAGATTTCAGACCAAAAGTTAAAATATCTTATACTAATTAAGGTGAAAATGTAGATAACCTATGTGCCTTCCACACCGCATGGACATTCATACTTATTAATCCATCTAGAGATGAATTTTCTTCAAGAAGATCTACCGTAAAACTCAAGGCACATTAAGCCAAAGGCTTTGTCAAGCACATAGGATTTTGGAAATAAACAAGCTTGTTTCCTACAAATAATCGTGGGAATGGAATGACACCCATTGTGAATATTTAATAATTTAAATATCCACATGATGAGAGATTTTTCCTACCCATATTTCAGAAATTAAGAAAATTGTCAATTCAACAACAAGTGTATTTGTTAAAAATGGACTCTCTTGCAAATTATCATCTCAGAGAGTGTCTCCAGGCATCCTCCCCCGATTCGCATTCAAGAAGAAGGCATACAATTTTAAAGTTTATCATTTATTCATGATTGTTGTCAAGTAATCTTTAGAAAATATTGTACATGCAATTTCCAAATACTTGCTAGACAAAGAGTGATTTGCTAATCACCAAAGACACTTCTAAAACATCGACAAATGTTAGGAGTATTTGTGTTTGTCTCAAATCACTTTATTCGAATCCAATACCATAATTATCCCAAATTGAAGCCTGAGTGTTTTCCTTCCCTCCATAAATAATGCCACTCGAAGACGTTCGAGAAAACCTCGTTAATTTCAAACCATGGTTCTATCGTTATGTCCGAAGATTTCTCCACTATTTGGTTCCAGAATATTAACTCTCGACGGAGTGATGCTTCATACGAGGATTCACATTGCATTTGGATTAAGTCAAATTGGTGGAATTAATTCCAAAGAATCGTCCTTTATTGTAATATGAGGTCATGGGATTTGAATGTAATCAATTGGTTTCTCCTCGCTTCTGGGAACTCTTTGAATCATGGAAATGTATTTTTCTTGCAATATTATTCATTTTAGGCTGCCTTTGGCGATTTTATGTATGAGCATGCTTTATATCAATTCATTTCTATGTTTAGGGAGTTAATCCAACATTCATTGCGTAAAAACAACTGAAGGTACTTAGTTGTTTTGCCATCTCAAGAAAACATGAAGACTATATTTCTTTGGGTCCTCTGAAGAATGAATAATGGAAAATTTATGATTGGAGTACAAAATGCCTTCGTATAGAAAAAAGAATTAGGTCAAGTGCTATATTTGTGGTGACTATGGTTTCATAGATTTACCCGCTACTTGCAATTAGTGCAATGACATAGTTAATATTTATATTTCATTCAGGGTGGCATGATCCGAATGTTGTTTGGTATTGTGTTCGATGTTGAAAATTAAAGGATTTAGTACCAAATATTAGTAGTAAGGACATGGAAATAACTAAAAACGATGAAAATTTGATAAAGGGAAAAATAAGAGGGGTCCGATTTGGTTAACAATATAAAATATTCAAGTTCTTATCTTGAAGAAAATTATTTGTCCGGTATGTTACGTAAGACATATAGAAAAAGGAGTGGTGCCATTTTTCGTTGGTTTTAAAATCATTAATGCCCCAAAATTCTTACAGAATCGATTAGAGAGGGTTCCCAAAAGCATGAAATGAAGGAATTTTATGGCAATGAGTGTCCCCGTAGATGGATTCATCCATCTAAATTGCTTATCCCAAGATCAATGGTTAATAACTATTACGACATCATTTAGTTTTTGTTTGAAAATTAGTAGGGTGCTCTTGTAAATGGTTTTGGTTTTATATTAATGACATATGTCTCATAATAAAATATAGGTCCCACATGCCATATATTTCCATTTTATTTTTCCTTTTCATATGAAAAACCAATCTTATTAAATGTAACCAACATTGTATGACTTGTGGGAAGAGGCTTAAATTGGACAATTAGATAATGAAACTCCCTTCGAAAATACTTGAAAACAAATAAGGGAGGCTCAATTATCAAACAATATTTAAGGTCAGCAAACCGAGACAAAGACAACAAAACAAGGGATAAAATAGAACCATGAGATAACATAGGAAACCTAGGGACTCAATTATCCAAGAAAGGTTCTCGACGTTTTTTCTTTTTATCTACGATTTGTCGTCAAAATAGCGAAGGATAATGGATAAAATAGAAATGTAGAGATGATTCAATCCAAACTCAAGAGATTCCCAATTTAAAAATAATATCTATCAGGAAATCGCAATAATCTCAACTAATCAAAAATTAGTAACAACAGCTTGTAAGACAATTATCCAAAATTAGGGTGCATAAGATGATTTTCCTTTAAATTAGACTCTTTTATAGGTTATTTTGTTGATGTCACTTATCATTTCATGCAATATTAGAAATTTATTAAATTTAACTACTTTATTACTCATTTCCATGTATCAAGTTTACCCATGTTCCTCAGAATATCTTTTTTCTTATTTATAATAAATAATATTTTTTCTTCTTCCATGACATACTTCCTATAATTCTCCTTAATCATTCCTTTATCTTTTTCATTTTTTCCTAAACTAGTGGTTGTTAGTGGATTTAACTTTTAGTAAATTAACTAGTATCATCAATGTCCAGATTCCCATATTTTTCTCTCAATTCAAGTTTTAGTTGAATTCAATTCTATTTTCCTTTACTCCGAAAACTTCTAAATTTAAAATTATCTATTAAATAATTAATATAATTTATTTTTATCCACATTTTTTATATTAAGTGATTATCTTATTATTTAATTTCATAGTTTCTAGAGAGTACAATTTCTTTTAATCATAAGGGGTATTCAACTTATTATTACTATATGTTTGTTTTATGTCTAATATTCTAAAAATAAGTCCTTGTAATTTCATTTAGTTTATGTCTAATAAAGTAGTATTATGATTCATCTTCACTTATGATCTTTACACTACCCCCTTTTAAATTTTGATTTATTTAGATGTTCATTTTTCATAAATTATTCATGTACTTAAAATTTGTTATGAAGATTTATCAAAAAATGTTTGAGTCCATTTTACCTTTTCATTCTCATAAAATGAAGGGACCCAAGCCAATCATTCCTTTCAAGTTCTTTGTAATTAGTCAAGGAAGATCAACCCAACACCAAAGATGGAAATTAACTCCATAGTTTTTATTATCGAAAGACTCATAGCTATTGAGGATTAAATAATTCACCTTAATGCACACTCTTAGTTGTACCTCATGAGTGACCGAGTCTACAATCCAACCGTCATGACATCCCGCATCCTAAAGGTAAAATTTTCAGCCTTTTTCAACCCAATCCATGGCCTGAAAGTGGTAACAAAAGTTAAATAAGGCATACTATTCCATCCTCCAAGATAAATCTAAAATCCTTCATACATCCTCCTTACCTATATGTGAGTCATTTGAAAAGAATGAAACATGTTCCTACATAAACTCCCCGCATCCACTATTCAATTCATCAATATTTTATAAAACGTATCCATTAATAAAAATTTGTATTTAGATTAACGCGTACTTTTATCTAAATCAAATTAAATTTCAAGGACGCTTTTTTTTCATAGGATTTGGGCATCGTAATAGTGATGATCTTTAGCATTGAAATATAGACACAATTTTTTATCTACTTTTCTTTGAAGCGTCAGACTAGCTACTCTTATGCATCAAATTAGCAACAATTTTTTTTTCGGTCCATGGCCAAGTGTTTGACTAGCAACACCTTATTCATCGAAACAATGAGGAAATTTTTTTTTGCCTTACACTTGAAGCGCTCTGACTAGCGACACCTTACGCATCAATAGCGAAGACATTTTTTTTGGTCTTATGCATGGAAGCACCGAATAGCAAAACTATGAAGCATTAGAAGTGTGATGATATTAAGTTGTTGGAAGTGCGATGATATGAAGCTATTTTAATAATGTTGGAAGTGTGATGATGTTAAGCGTCGACCATGGCGATGTTGTCCGTCAGACTTGTGATGATTATGTCATTTGCGATGGCATAGGAAACGTCGTTTTTCCCAACCACAAAGTGTCGCTATTGGGATTTATGTGTTTCAATAGAGACACTGCGCCACGAAATTGGGCCAAATGCGCAAGTGAAGTGAAAAAATTTTACGGTGAGAAAAGCCATCGATACCATACAAATGTATTTTGTTCTAAACATAAAGTTGCAAGGCATACCTTTTGTTGTTTTTCAAAATTTTGAGATCAAAATATTTACCCATCCGTGGTATCCATGCTGCTGTGATCCTTGCAATAAAAACTTCCTCATATCTATTCGTGGAATATGGTGGGTCTTAAATCCAACATTAGAGTTTGTGAAATCACGATTAAAATTTATTTTGCTCCCATCATGAGTTTCCTCTAATATATTTCCCTTTTCATCATTACGAATCATTTCTTGTATCAACTTTATCAAACCTTCCTTCAAAACTTCCATGTCTACTTTTGGATCATTCTTCATGTCTTCCATGTTGTATTTCATTTTTTCTTCCATGTCTTCCATGTCATTCTTCAAACCATCCATATTAGCTTCCATGAACTTCCTCAAACATACATCTTAGCTTCCACGCCCCTTTTCAAAACCATACATCTTAGCTTCCACGCCTTTCTTTAAAACTCCCATTCCATATTTTAGTTTTCTTTGCGAGAACGGAATTTGGTGCACTTTTCGTGTAATTTTTATATATCATATTGAACTTCTTCCTCTTCATGAGTCATAGTAGATAAGTTCGAGGGCTTAATGGGTTTTGAATTATTTTTAAGGGGAATTTTAGGGAACCCAATACTAATATCTATGTGTCAATATTCCTTGGAATCACTTCAACCTAATTTTTCAAACAAGACTTATGCAATTTGAAAACAAAATATACACAATTTTCTTGCCCGTGAGGAGCTTGATATTTAACTGAATTATTCCCGTGATTTCGGATCTTCAATACTCCAAAATTTGATCCCGTATTATCTCCTTTGAATATTATTTTGAATGCCACAAAGTCCAATGTTATTAAATTTGGATTCTTCAAGACAAAGTTATGCCCGCCTACCACAATGACCTAATTATGGACTGTCTAATAAAATAAAACTTAGACGACGTGCCATGTGTCATCGTTTTCTCCTTCATATTTGAAATTGATATAAAGCTTAAACTAAAGTCCATGTGATTTTTAGAAGTTCTTTATTAATTCCAATCCGATGCTCGTCGCAGCAAAAATATTTCATGTCTCGCCGCATCGTATCTCCTAAAATATTGTGAATGAAGATCCGAAATTTTTACATGAAGTTCCCGAGGATGTCTGAAATGGGTTTTATCGTTTAGTGTCTGAACCATCATAGAAATAAATTTATATTGAAAATTCCATGATAACCCATTTGAAGCAAAGGAACCCTAGAAATCTAAAGCTCGATACCAAATTTTATGAAACCACCTCCAAAAATAGAATAGAAGAGACATAAATGTCTTATAAATCAACCACTTCAAGGATAACCTTACATTTCTACATAAAATGAAAATTCTTGGATGATACAAATAAAAAAACATCCTTTCTTAGCATAAATGAGTCCATGGGTCACAATATAATCCTGGGGGCGACCTAACAATAATAATGTAAGGAAAAATAATAACAATATGGTGTTTAGAGGGGTACAACAATAACAATAAGGGGGCTACACTAACAACATTAAGGGACTACACTAGTAATATAGGGATCTAATAGAACAAGAAAACATTAAAAAAGGAGGATATACACCGGGAACCAACCCTAAAGAAAGAACAAATGAGTTTGACCATATCTTGTAATATATTGCACGAATTACCACTCCTAAAACTCTCAAGATAGAAGGATATACCAAGAAGAAAAAACGTAATAAGATGTTTATTGATTTGAGTAGTACCCATAATATTATTCATTGTAAGATATCGAAGGAGTTTAATTTATTTCCTATATCTAACACCAAAGTGTCATGTGATGGCCGCAAGTGAAGGAGCTATAAATTACTCTTAAAAGTGTCTTAATGTCCAGATAAATAGGGGGAATATGTATCGAATAGTCCAATTCATTCGATTCGATTGGGTGGTGTTGATGTTTTACTAGATCATATCATAATATTTTGCACAACAAATTTTAATTTTCAACAAATTTTCTTGAATTTTTTGTGAAGGAAAAGAAATTGAATTAATGGGTATCATAGGGAATCCAAGAAAGATAATAAGTTGTAATGGCATGAAAAAAATTATAAAGAAATAAAAATGAGGCATAAAATCTAAGAGGGGGGGACAATGGGGAGACTGGAGAGAAGTGGGGGTAGGGGGAGAGAGGGAGGGATATGGGGAGGAAAATTGAAATGGGAGGGAGATAGAGAGGGAGGAGGGAGGGAGGGAATGGGAGTGAGAGAAGGAGGAAAGAAGGGAGAGAGGAGGAAGGAGAAGGAGGGAGGGAGAGAGAGAGGAGAGGAAGAATATGAGTAGAGATATGGGGGGGGGATATGGAAAGAGGTAGAGGGGATGTTAGGTCCCTATAAGACTAGTGTATTCCCCTTATTTTAATTGTTAGTGTAGCCACCAATTCTTATTTTTGTTACACAAAAGCAAATAATACCCCGTTCACTTCCGTCCCCCGATCCCGAAGTGCCCTAAGATGAAATCGTGGGCAAGATATCCAACATGGAGAATACATCAAGATATCCTAAGACCAACATAAATTTTCCTTGAATATTTTTTAAGAAGCTTGACTTTCAAACCTAAATTCTGGGTCAACGCTCTTTGCTAGTTTCCCGCATATGTTGATGGTATTTTGTAACACTTTACCTAGCAACTCTAGCGCACTTTCGATGGGAAAAATGTGTCAACCCTTTCTAATAGTGTTTCCTCAAATGGAGAAGCTTCGTGCACTAGAAGCTTTCCATAATGACGAGCTATATATTTTTAAGTGGATATATGGCTGAGATCTCTTATTTGGAGCTCCCGATATTACCATTATGGGATTATCCCTTGAGAATTTTGGCTTACTCCTTCTTTCATGAGCTCCTAACTCCCTCTCTTCCTATAAATTGAATCCCATCCCTCCACTTCTATTTGTTCATTTTTGATCTTTCCTAATCATTAATCATTTTCATCGCTATACCATTATTATGATCAATTTTCCACTTAGAGAAGGATTGTTTGGGAGATACCTCATTTGGAATTAGAAATCACCAAAGGGAGGTCTCCAACATCACAACATGTATTGTATGCTTCCTCTTTATATCATTAATAATACATGTCACGTTTCACTTTCCATATTTTTCTAAATATCTATGCAAGTGGCTTAATGCTCCTTGATTTGTTAGGTAGTTTGTGTTCGATGTATGCTATGTATCTTGTCATGCTTCTTCATCTCTTTATTTTTCATCTCTTTATTTCTTATAGGTATTAAAATGACACAAGTAGCATTGAGCGAGCCTAAAGGATCGTGGAATCAAGGTCTTCATCAAAGGATTGGACAATAGCATCAGGAAGAGGTAGGTTGTTATTCTCTTTCCTGCTTGAATGCAAACTAGAAAGGGTTCATTTGTCGTTGTCATACATTTTCTGCTAGACCCACTCTAGGGCTAGAGAGATCGCCTGTCTACGTAAGGGATTTATTCACAAAAATTGTTGTTCCCACTGGGATTCTTTCCATGTTGTTATTGTTGTGCCCCATAAGAGCCCACTATTTTTATTATTTTTCCCTTATATTATTATTGTTATGTAGGCTCCAATTATATTGTGACCCCTTAGACTCCTATATATACCAACGAGACCTTATTAAATGTTAAATGTGTTAAATGATAAAAATTACATGTTAAATATTTACACTCGAGATCTACCCCATACTTGGCCGTAAGAAAATTCTTTAATATCCTTACAAACTTTATAATAATAATAATAAAACCCAATAGAGTTTCAATACGTCGGAAATGTATATAACTACTAGGTAATAAAACAACAAAAAGTGTGATATTATTGAAGGAAAACTAAATCATCCGAACTTTCTTAACCTATTCAAATCTTTACAAAGGGATAAACAATGAAATGGCCAAAATCAACTAAACTTTCTAAAATCACAATTTATTAGAGTTACTACAATAACAATTTATTAGACTTACTATAAATTTTACAATGACGAGATAATCAAGCATACAAACCAAAAAAAACCTTCTAAGATCACTACTCGAGCCTACTAGAAACTTTGTAGCTTCTGTGATAATATAATATCCAAAACCAACCAAACTCGTGAAAAACCTAACGGAAAATGGTTGTTTAAGGAGGTAAAATCAATTTTTGTAAGAATTTGAAGTATAAAGGTTTTCGCATTATCAAATCTTAATACAATCTCACAACATTTTCTTTATCCTGTCTCTGGTTAGGCCTATGTATTTGTGTTGGAGTCTTCATCATGTGCATCCCGAGTGTGAGTCTAAATTTGTATGTGTTTCCTATAATCAAAGAGGAGGTTGGTTTTTAACTCGATAGAAAATAAATTTAGAGCTATAATATAAATCTTGGAATAACCGAGGATGTAGGATCCGTGCCTGTTTAAATGAAACCACACTTAAGCGACAAAATTAACCAACTACAAAAAATAGAAGAAAAGAGAGATCAATGCCTTAGAAATAAGCCACTCAAGGGGGAAACTTTACATTACATAAATAAACAATTTTTGGATGATACAAATGGCAAAACCTCGCTTTCTATATATAGGTCATATAAAATAAAACATCCTAGCCGACCTTAAAAACACTAATGTAAGTGCACAATAACAACAATGTGAGTGTTGAAGGGTGGATAAAACAATAACAATAAGGGGGGCTTATACTAACAACAACAAGGGGACACACTAGTATAATAGGGACCTAACATGCCCTCTCCTTCAAAAAGTAAGTTTCCCTCAACGCTTCATTATTCCCCGAATGCTTTTGTATAAAATTTTCATCCTTCCATGTGGAATCTTCAATGGGTAAGTTCTTCCACTTGTTGGAGATACTCAAATTTATCGATTTCGTAGTTGTCAAGTTCTTTTTATGTGGTCATTTTGAAATTTTCACTCGTATGCCATCTTCTTGTTCTTCCATTCGATTTTGCACCAAAGCCCAGCTATCATTTGAGAGTTGGAGAACTTGTTGTTGATGTCGATGTATATTCTCTATTTCATCGTCCAGGCTAGCTTTCATTTCATCCTTCAAACCATCCAACTTAGCCTCCATTTTTTCATTTAAACCATCTATGTCATCTTTGATTTCTTCGTAAGATTGAAATTTATTGCACTTGGTACCATAATTTTGATATATCATATTGCAAATATTCCTTTTCATGCATCATAGTAGTTTTCTAAAGGCTTAATGGGTATGGAATTATTTTTGGGAGGCATTATATAACTCAATAATGATATCTAAGCTTCAATATGCCCTTGGAATCATTTCAAATTTATTTTTCAAACAAATGTTATGCGAACTTGTTTAAAAAATACACCTACTTTCTTGCTTTTGAGGAGCTCGATATTGAAACTAACTATCTATGTTATTTCCTTGTGAGTATTAAATATCTAAAATTTAGTGTTGTAGTAGCCCTCTTAATCTTCTTTTGAATTCCATACGTCCGACCTGATTGGATTTTTCAAGGCAAAGTTATGTCCAATCTCCCAAAATGACCTAATTATGTACCTAAGTTCAAAGAGAGTCCTTAACTTGTATGGCATGTCAAATGTCACTGCTGGCCCTTTAGTTCTCACATTGATACACAAAAAACTACACCATGTAATTGTGGCCACTTTTTACATATCCAATTTGGTGTCACAGAGAGAGTTATGATTCTTTTTCCCGTGGTCACCAGGTGAATGTTCCGAGAACCCGAAAACACCCTAACTTCCACATATCATATCTCCGAAAATATTGTCAACAAAGATCTGAAATTTTTACAATAAATATCTTGGGATGTATACTTTACCGTGTAAAAATTTCAACTTATGAACCTTCATAGAAGGAAATTTATAGCAAACATTCCACGATGACTCCGTTTAGGTTAAATTCGGTAGCCTAAAACAACTCTAAATTCCACTATCATGTCTTCGAAAATATTGCAAACAAAGATCTGAAATTCTGCACGACGTCTCGAGATCACGCGCTTCACTCAGAAAATTCTAAATTTTCTTAACCTTCCTAGAAAAAACATTATAGTTAAAATTCCACAATGACTCCATTTAGGTGAAATTTAGAGCCTCGAAAACCCTAAATTCCACATATCATATCTCCGAAAATATCATGAACCAAGATCTGAAATTTTTTTATGTTTACATGTATGAATATACTCGGTAACTTTTTTTTCTAGAAATTTGTGCAAGAGCGTAGGTTTTTTCAAAGAAAATCAGTGTGTGTGTATTGTTCAGAAAATATGAAAGGTCAAAAATTCTTTTTAAGTAGTGAAAACCAAGTTCCTTTTCGTCCTGTGCATTATTTTACTTCAAGCTTCATAGGGGATTTACTTTAGACACCCATCGGATGGAAAGATATATGAATTGACAATCATGGTGAACAATTTTAGTGTAACATATGTAGATGCACATTAACCTTGCCATGCATAATTATGTGTTACAATATGAGTAGTTGGGGATTTAAAGAGATATCAAAAGTTTCCCTCACCAATCCCGAATGTTTTTAAGGGCTTGAGAATTTCACAGTGGATTTTTAGAAGGTATTGAATATTAAAATATTGTGTTGTTCGTTGGCGTAGAGATGAAGCCATTCAAAATTGTATGGGAAAACAATTAGGTGTCATTGGATTTGAGGATCAACTTTCGATCTACAAACCAAATGAATGCCACAAGAAAAAATTGATGGTATTTTTTCACTGTTTTCTTTTATTTATTGGTCTACGTATTAAATTGGGCCAAATTCGTAATATGAAATATTTCTTTTTTCAATTTACAAGTAATGCTAATATTGTACTACCTCGCTTGGGCTCTCTATCTCTATTCAATTTACAAGTAATTTTAAGATTCCACTTCCTCTCTTTGTGTTTTATTTGTGACACTATAATGGAATGCCTATTGTAGAGTGCTTTAATGTAATTTGATGTGTTTTAACGTTGACATTGTAATGGAATGCCTATTGTGGAGTGCTTTAATGTAATTTGATGTGTTTTATCATGTTGTATGTTCATTGTTGTCTATGTGGAGATTGTTGTTTTCTATGTAATGTATGTGAAGTTTGTGATAATCTAGAGAGTTGAGAGACTCCTAGTCCAATAACAAGATATATAGATGTGCCTTCATGATGAGTTTCATTTATTAAACTATCGTTGAAACGATTTTCCAAAATAGCTTTAGCTATTAAACGTTCTTCCTTTCATTGTAGAAATCTAA
The DNA here is from genome assembly GCA_034641835.2 of Pinus albicaulis. Taxonomy (NCBI): domain Eukaryota; kingdom Viridiplantae; phylum Streptophyta; class Pinopsida; order Pinales; family Pinaceae; genus Pinus; species Pinus albicaulis. The sequence goes on from JAXQQM020075283.1 coordinate 33,874, forward strand.
ATTCATGAGCTTTCTAAATGTTCTATTTACTCCATTTTAGTTCATTCTTAATTTATTTTATTTGTGCTATTTATTTATTTTTCATATGATTTGATATGATAACAATAAAATAAAATAAGATCCATGCGAAGAAGGTTTATTTAAATTTAATACAATGTAAATTTTTTTTGATGTGATGATACTTATTAATATAGGCTAGTTTATTATTTTATGGAGCATTATTTAATCTTTGAGTAGATTTATCTATGTTTTTTCAATTTTCAATATTTTTTTGTAAAATAGGAAGAATTGGTTATTATTTTTCAATCATTAGAGCGAAAATGATCTTATGTTTCCATCTCATTTTCGTGATATAACATCCGGTAGCTATGTAGACTATTTATCCCTTTTAATATTATTTCTTATTAGAGTTAATTTTTATGTTTTTCCATTACCTATGATATTATTTTTTTTGAATATTTTTCCATATTTTATATTCTACCACTAATACCAGGGAAAACTAAGCTCAATTAAACTCAATCATGAAAATACTTTGAAAATAGTAGATCCACTTGCAAAGTGATACTGCGTAACTACACATCAATTCAAGAATGTGCTAACTAACCTTTTCATGGGAAATGGAGAGGAAGAGTGAGGGAATGAGAGAGGTGAGGTTATAGAGAGATAGAGAGAGATAGAGAGAAAGAGAGAGAGAGAGGCAAGGGGAGAGGGATAAAGAGAGGAATTGAGAGTAAGAGGGGGAGAGAAAGGGTGGGAGAGGGAGGAAGAGAGAGAGAGAGAGAGAGAGAGAGAGAGAGAGAGAGAGAGAGAGAGAGAGAGGATCTAGGAGGAGGAGTAGAGTGAGGTAGAGGGAGAGGGAGGGAGAGGGAGATGGGGGAGGGGAAGGAGGGGAAGAGGGAGGGAGAGAGGTGAAGGGAGCAAGAAGGAGGAGGGAGAGGAAGAGGGGAGGGAAAGAAGTATGGATGTGGGAGGAAGTGACAGTGAGATAGGGGTATAGATAATGGAAAGAGAGAAAGTTATATGTGGCTGGGAAGGAAGACATGGAAAGGGGAGGAGAGGGAAGTAAGGAGAGAGTAAGGTGGCAGAGAGATAGAGGGAAAGAGATAGAGTGAGGTAGGTATATGGACAAAGAGAGGGGTTAGGGAGGAGAAGGAGAGAGTGAGGTGGGTTAGAGAGGGATGGAGGGAGAGAGAGAGGAGCTAAGAGGAGGGGTAGAGAGAGGCGAGTAAGGGGAGAGACAGGAAGCAGTGAGGAAAAGGGAAATAGGGAGGGAGGAGGAGGGAGAGAGAGAGAGGGAGGGAGGGAGAGAGAAAGGTGGATGATGGGTGGAGAGAAGAGGGGGAAGGAGAGGGAGGCGGAGAGAGGTGAAGGGAGGTATAGGGATAGAAATAGGGGGAGGGGGAGATAAATGGTGGGAGGATGAGGAAATCAAGTAAATGGAGGGATATGGGAGAGAAATGAAGGAGAGGAGGGAGAGAGACATAGTAGAGGTCAGAGAGGAAGGAGAGAGGAAGGGGGAGTGAGAGAAAGAGAGGTGGGGTTAGGGAGAGGGAGAGTGGGAAGGGGAGGGAGAGAGATAGGTGACAAGAAGAAGAATAAGAGGAGAGAGAGGGGGATTGAGATGGAAAGAGGGAGAGGGAATGTTAGTTCCCAAAATACTAGTGTATTCCCTTATTGTTATTTTTAGTGTAGCACCCTATTTTTATTGGTGTTAACATGTATCCCCCATGTTTTTATTGTTATGCCCCATATAAGCCCACTATTTTTTATTGTTGTGCCCTTACATAATTATTGTTATGTAGGCTCTAATTATATTGTGGCCCCTCGACTCGTGTATATACCAATGAGGTCTTATCATTTTTATTATCTAATAATTATTCATTTATGTAATGTAAAGGAGGTTTCCCCCCTTAAAGAGACTAATTTAAGTCGTTGATATATATTTTCTTCTATTTAGCACTCGTTCTATAACATTTGGTATCATAGCTTTGGATTCAGGGTTTCTCTTATTCAAAAATACATCTGAATTTTCATTGTATTTTTTTTTCTACATGTTTTAGAAGATGAAATTGAAAACATGTGGAGCCAAAATATCAAGGAAATTTCGTAAAAATTTTAAACCTTGGTTTATTATATTTTCAAAGATATGGTCCGAGGAAGTTAGGGTTTTTAAGTGTGATCCGGAATTCCATCTCAAACAAGTGACATAGGGAAAGTCATCATATCTTTGTGAATTAGATTTGAATTTCATAAAAAGTGAATGAAAATTCATGCACTTTATTATTTTAGGTAGTATCATTTTCTGTGGTTGGAGGTAGAAAACAAGACATGTGGCACTCCATACATGTTTACTCTATGGAGCTAGTCTATAATCGTGTCATTGTGGAAAATTTGGTATAAATCTTTCTTAATGAATCCAATATCACTAACCTGTGGTAATTTGCAAGAATATCAGGGGGATAATTAAGAAAAAATTTAGACGTTAGAGATTTGAAATTAATTGAGATACAATAGATTTAATATCGAGTTCCTAAAAAGCAAGAAAAATGTCTGTATTTTTAAAAAATTTATAACCTTTGTTTGAAAATTTAGTTTGAAGTGATTCAAAGGGAATATTGAAGCATAGATATCAATATTTGGTTCTAAAATGTCTCCTAGAAAAAAAATCTACAACCATGAAGCCCTCATAAATAGTTACTATGAAGAGGAAGAATTGAAACATGATATATCATAATTATAGGACCAAGTAGAACAAATTCTACCTATCATAAAGAGAAACCAAATATGAATTAAAAGGGGACATGGATGAATTAAAATGGGACATGGATGGCTTAAAAGGGTACATGGATGGCTTAAAAGCTGACATGGATGTTTAAAAGTAGAAATAAAAGGAGACATACATGGTTTAAAAGCATACATGAAAGGTTTGAAGGAAGATTTGACCAAGTTACTACAAGAAATGCTTCCTAATTGTGAAAATATATTCCTTGAAACTTATAGAGGAGAACCAAAGGATTATGAATTATGATTTTAGAGACTCTAATGTTGGGTTTAAGATACACCACATTTTTAATATCGATATGAGAAACTTTGATAGAAAGGACCTCGATAACATGGATACTACAAATGGAGCAATATTCGCATCTCCATGATGTGCAACAAACAAAAATATATGCATTACATCTTTATATTTAGAATCCAATCATTTTGTATGGCATCCATGGCTTTGTTCTTGTAAACCACCATGGTCACTGGTTAATTTCTATGAGGGAAATGATAAGACATTATGAGGATACAAAGAGAAATACTTTCAGCCAACTGATAAATCTCAAACAAAAGGGTTCACGATGGAGCACATTGAGGACTTCAAAAATTTAATATCATGGTAACTCATATTCCAAAGGAGTATAGGATTCATGTCTTCATACGGACATTGAGAAAACATGCAACCCGAGGTTCATCTCCGGGAACTCGATTCATTTGAGAAGGCATTCGTGGTGGCAAGAAAATTTTAAATAAAAATTATGGCAACAAGGAAGTCTAGCAATTTACAACTATAAATATGGAAGTTTTTTTGTTGTCCTCCTTCCACAACCTAAAATGTTGATTCAATAAAATCGTGGAAAAATCAAAAGAGATTTGTTACAAATATGGATAAAATACACTAAAGGTCATAAGTGTGTTGATAATAAATTATTCTACATAGATTGTGAAGAGGAGGAAGAAGAGGAACAATGAAACATCAAAAGAGGATGATATACACTGTGAACCAACCTTGAAGAAATAACAAATGACCTTGACTATATATCAATGCATTGTACAAATTATCACTCCTAAAGCTCTCAATATTAAAGGATATATCAAGAATAAAAACATAATAGTGTTGATGATTCACGTAGTACCCATAATTTTATTCATCAGAAGAAAGCGAAGGAATTGAATTTGCTTAATTTATCTAACACCAAAGGCCAAGTGATGGTTGCAAGGGGAGAAACTATAAATTAATCTTCAAAGTGACATAATATCAAGATAAACAAATGGGAATATGTATTGAATATTCCAATGCTTTCCATTCGAATGGTTGTGTTGATGTTGTACTAGGAGTCCAATTATTTACTTTTGGGACGAAAATTTGTAATGTTGAACAAATTTTTTGGAATTTTTTTTCGTAAAGGAAAGGAAATTTAATTAAGGGGTATCATAGGGAATATTAGAAAGATAATCAACACTAACAAGGAAAAAAATCTAAATAAATAAAAATAGGGGTGTGAAAAAATGAGAGGCAAAGGGTAGGTATAAAGAGAGACAGAAAGAACTAGGGGGAGGGGGAGAGAGAGAGGGAGGGAGGGAGAGAAAATGGGGAAAGGGAGGGAGAAAGAGAGGGAAGGAGGGAGGGAGGAATGAGGAGTGAGAGAGGGAGAGGGGTGTTAAGGATTGGTAGAGCTCGGAAGAGAAGTATGGAGGGAGGGAGAGAGGGGGGAGAAGAATAATAAGAGGAGAGATAGGTGGATGGAGATAGTGTAGCCCCCTATTGTTATTGTTGTTACACAGCATCTTGTCACCCCGTTCACTCTCCCCCGTCCCCGGTCCTCAAGTTCCCCAAGATGAAAATTGTGCAAGATATCCAACATGGAGAAGACAACAAGATATCCCTTGAAGGCCAACATAAATCTGCCTCAAGAAGCTCAACTTTAAAACTTCATTTCTCAGGGGTTAGTTCTCTTTTCTGGGTAACCGTCACGGTCGATGGTATGTTGCAATACTCTGACTGAAGCACTACTAGTGCAAGAATTTTTTTATAAAACACACATCGAATCATTTATAACAATGTTTCCTTAAATGAGAAGCAGCTTTTGCACTAGAAGATTCTATAATGGCGAGTTGATATTTTTCAAGGAGATATGGTCGAGAAATATCATTTGGAGTTCTTGATATTACTGGCAGGATTTCCCCTAAGAAGTGAGCCTTCATCCTTCTTTTATGGGCTCCTAACTCCTATCCATTCCTATGAATTAAATCCCATCCCTCCAATACTAGTTGGTCATTGGTGTGTTCTGCCTAATCATTAACTTTGCATCCCTATAATGTGATTATGCCTCTTTTTCCACTTGGGAGAAGGATCAAGCCAAGAGACTCAGCTTTGACTTAGACATCACCAAAGGGAGTTCTTCAACATCAAGGCCACATTTGTATGCTTCCAATTTTTATCATTAATAATACATCTGATGTTTCATTTTCGATATTTTAATTATAGATTCACGCAAGTAGCCTAATTTTCCTTGATTTATTAGGTAGTTTGTGTTAGATTGAGGAAAATGTATCTTTTCATGCCTCTTGTTGTCATCTCTCGATTTATTACTATTATTCAAATGCCACATGTAGCATGGAGCGAGCCTAAATTATGGAATCAGGGTTTTCATCAAAGTACTCGATGATAGCATCAAGAAAAGCTAGGTTCTTATTCTTCTTATTCCACTTTGAATACAAACTAGGAAAGGTTCATTAGTTATTCTCGTGTGTTGCTAGACCCACTTCTAGGGCTAGAGAGACGTCATTCCATAGAAGGCATTGTCTTCACAAAATTGTTATTCCAATCTATCCCCCATGTTCGTTATTTTTGTGCCCCATATAAGCCTACTTATTTTATTATTGTCCCCTTACATTATTATTTATGTAAGATGTAATTATATTGTGACCTCTTAGACTCCTATATATACCAACAAGGTCTTATCATTTCCGTATTATCTAAGAATTATTCATTTATGTAATGTAAAGGAGGTTTCCACCTCAAAGAGGCTAATTTTTAAATTCTGTTGATCTATACTTTATTCTATTTTTTCACTTGTTTCATAAAATTGTATCATATCTTTGGATTCTAGGGTTTCTCTTATTCAAACAGACATCTTGGAATTTTCACTATAATTTTTTTTCTATGAGGCTTTAGAAGTTCAAATCAAGTCGCATGGAGCCAATATGAAATTTGTGTACAAATTTTAATTCTTATTTTTATATATTTAAAAGATATGATCTCGAGGAAGTTAGAGTTTTATGTGATCCTGAGTTTCATATCAAAATCAAGACCTAAGGAAAATCATCATAACTTTCTTTTTGAGAATCGTATTTGAATTTTAAAAAGTGAATGAAATTTCATGGATCAGAAGTCTTTAAAGTATCATTTTCGTGGTCGAAGGTAGAAATATCGACACTTGGAATTGTGACAAGTTCATCACAACTAGTGTTGATCAAAGGTTGTCATTGATGTTAACCCAAGCAAAGACCAAAGGCCTCGTTTGCATAGGAATTTTTACTCGAAAAATTACTCTATTCCAAATCAAAGATATTTTTGATGTTTACTGCCACGATTTTTCCACTAGATACGCCATGCCACATAATTCTTCACAATTTAAGAGATATTCACTTTTTCAAGTTGGTAACCAATTAGTGGGCTAAACCCCATGGGTTTGTGACATGACAATAATAATTGGTTTTGTCATTGAATTGTAAATAACTAATAATTTTTTAAGCTACTAAAATCCCTCCAACATTCACTTGTTTAATACCTCTCAACGTAATAATTTATATATAAATCGACCTCATATCCTTCTCATGTAAGAATTTCGCTACTTATAACAAAGGTGTTGTGGAATTTTCACTATAGCATTTTTTCTCGTGAAGTTTCGTAGAGTGTTGAAAATAAAAACTCCATTTGCAAAAAATCCTAATGAAGCATTTTGTATGAATTTCAGATATCGTACGCTATATTTTCGCAGATATGGATCCATGGATTTAGGCTCAGGTAGGCCCTCGAATTTCATGTCAAACAAGTGACCTTGCAAAATATTCATAACGTTATCCGTGAGAATTGATTCAAATTTCGTAAAAAGTGAGAGAAAGAAAAAGAAATTTATTTTTTCGTGTATCATTTTTAGGACCAAAGGTCAAATGTTGACACATGGTTCTTCATAAAATTTCTACAGAACATGTTTAAAACGGTCATCGTAGGAGATTCATACAACTATTTCTTGAAGAATATAATATTTATCATACCTACCAGGTTGGATGTAGGACTGAGAGGTGCTACCACAAGACAAAATTTCAAACCTCGCGATCCGAAGCTACATACCTGACATAGTATATTCAATATCAAGCTTCTAGAAGGCAAGAAACAAATATGCGTTCAAGGATCACTACAATAAGGACAAGACATCAAAATTCAAGGGTAAGTTTACTACATCAAAGTATGTATTATTAGTGTTTTAATTTTAATTTGAATATCATCTCTAATATGTTTTCAGATAATGTATGTAATATTCCCAAATGGGGAATGCAAAGAATACAATGTAGAATAGCAAAAAAATAACGCATCATCATGTATAAAGGAGGAAGAAAATATGGAGACCCTTCATTTGTATTTATAGCAACTTAAAAATGTATGTAAAAGATGGCCCATAAGATGCATAATAAAGAAATACAAGTCTCCAATGTAGGAAAATCCTCAAAATGAGGTGTGTTTGCAACCATATATATAGACTAGAACAAGCCTTACAATGTTATTTTATTGGTTTGGCAATGCCCATAGATTACACTTTAGATCTAGAGCATATAAGTGCATGAAAATTCGTATCTATAAAAGATCCATACAATATACGTGCTCATTTCTTTAGAATCCTCGGGGGTTTTCAGCATTACACCATGTACAAGTTGTAGATCCGAGACCTAAGTCCTAATATCTACAAAAATGTTCAAATCTAGAAAGTCGATCTAATATAATATGAACAATATAGAATACCACTCAAGATATCTCCAAAGTGAAGGCGATCCCCCAAGACTTTAAAACCATCTCTCCAAATGGTGTACAAACACCCCGCAACTCGCACCTACACGAATAACACGTATATGGAAGTAAAATTGCATTATAGGATGAAATGTGGTCGTCACATGCCAAGATCGTAAAATGGAGCCCAAGTCATCCAATACTCTCTTACTAATGGATTATAAGCCTCCTCCACCGAAAAGGGGCACCGAAATGGCCTAGATCCGAAATATCTAGCCTCCACTTATCGTAGCTTCGCAAAGACAACCAAACCCTCAACAAGATTTGTGTTGTAGTTGAAGAAGAAGTCATTTCAAATTTCCCGTATAGTGGAAAAGACAATTGAAACTCTCCCAAGGGCTACTCAATGGGAAGAGGTGGGATTCTCGACCAGAACACCCAATGCTAAACAACATTAAGCCTCAAATAAACAAGAGACAAGATATGTCTAAACAGACAATAGATTCCGAAATATAATTATCATCATCTTCTAATGCCGCCATCCTCTTCCTTTTGAGGTTAAGAGCTTGCAAACCCTAAACCACTTCCACGAGATCACCTTCTCACAAGGCATCTCCATATAAACCGCATCAGGCCTCACAGATGGCCACTCCTCTAAGACAATGCTATAGATTTGGTCAAGGTCAACCTGCTACCAAAATGTCCAGCTCTCCTTTCACACCTAAGGTGCTTGATTTAGCATCCAAGGTTCAAAATTTTTACATTTGGCATTGATTTATTCATTATTTAGGATTATTATCGACTCCCCCTTTACACTTTTATTATTTAAACAAAGAAATAAACAAAAATTAATATTCCAATTAGCCCAAGACTAATTGGGAATGTTACATTCCTCCTCTCAACAAGCTGCCTTCAAGAAACTGATAAAGTGAGTGTTGCAACTCTTCTCCTCCTCCATTAGTGACACCAACGCATTTCCATAAGCTTCCTCCATAAGCTAAGTGTGTTCACCAATCCATCCCTCCATGAATTTCTCCTCTAAATTTCTTATGAGATGTAAATCCATCCCATAAGGAGCCATTGAATGGCCTAAGATGGAAACAAACATGGCTCGCCTAACGTTCTCCCTAAAACATGTAGTATGAGATACATGGAGAATCTCCATCCTATGTACATACATACCTCCCATCCTCCCTCCATACATTTCCATAAAAAGTACAATTACATCATCAATGTATGGGATCAAACTAAAATACATACAACTAGAAATTGTGGTATGTGGAGGTGGGTCATAAGCATTCTCATTATATGTGGAACCAAGCAAGGGCAGCATCTCCTTCCCGCATCATATTAAGATGTGGTAAGTGGATCTCCCACCACTCTCTTTGCTCTCCAAGTCATCTCACCATCGCTGAAAGTGTGAGATATATTTTGTGCCTTAGGAATGTACCCATCATGAAACAAAATCTCTCCTTTGTCCTCCAAGGGAGTGGCCATTTTCGAAATTTTTGTGGCCCAAAGTTGGCCATGAAGTTTATAAGGCAAGTTTAAATAATCCTCCTTGGATTCATGGCTCATATACATGGTGAATGAATGCAAACAATAATCAAATGAAACATTATTTACATGAGCATATTTTTCACAAAAAAATTTCCTCAAGAAAATGGAGTGGTAACAGATTTGTCCCCTTCCTCAAAAAGAGAAAGAGATTGCTAAGTTAACTCCTCCATAGAGTTATGTTGCTGCCCCATCTCCACATGGTACATGCATCTTTGAAAATGCTGATATAGTTCTCTTTCAAAACCCTTCCAAGTGTAGCTCCTCATGATGATGTTGTAGAATCTCATGGAGTATGTATGGCTGAAAAAAAACTCTTCATAGCCCTTTGTAATAACTTCACCTTAAACTTGGATGTTTCAGAAAGAAGGTCCTACCATGATAATAGATGACTCCTTCTTGGAATAAGTAGCCCTCTTCATGCAGCTGGTCATCAAGTATCATGAAAGTGTGAAGATCCTTCAAATAATCCACCAACAGCTGGGATTTCCAATATGGATTAATCTCCCATAGTGAAAAAACTGATGATCTATCAATAGAAATGTCTGTCATATGGCTACTCTCCTCCTTGATAGCTACCATGCCAAAGGTATAAGCTTCGGGAAGGTCATTCCTCCATGCATCTCCTCCTTAACATCACCCATGCCAAAGGTATATGTAAAGTTGTTATTCCTCCTTTGGCCGCCGCTTCGCATATGCACATGCTCAATTGCATGGAGGTCGCAGTTGCCTCCATGGAAGGCTATCATATCCAAACCTCCTGCATCATCAATGTGCTATGCATGTGTGGCCACCATCGTCTGTCATGTATGGAAGAATTCTCTCCAAGTGAGATCATCTTTTGAGTCTCCAGACAAGCATCACCCTCCTTGCCCCATGATGGTGTCATCCTCCAATCTTGCAACATTTTACTTTATAGTATGAGATGAGAGAGGATACTGTGAGAAGGAGAATATATCCTACATATTCTACCCAACACTTTAAGCGATGTATCAAATTTCAACGCCTCCCTTCCTTCCCGGATCTATGAATGGACATGAAGATGAGACATATTTCACAAAATCTAAATCGTGGTTCTGGGGTTTACTCACAAGATAATGATGGTCTCATGGATCATCCTCATGTGCATAATATATGGGATCATCATATCCCTTCTTCCACTACGTAAATTCATCTATGTTTGGTGTGTTTCATGATAATTGGGTATCAATCTTAAGGATGAAAGAGTGCTTTGATTCGAACAATTTCTCCATCCTCACCTCCATGTGATGGTGGATTATCTCCTTCTATGTCAGCGCCGTGATCCCCGCTATGTTCTTCTTCTTCTTACCCTCATCGGCTCGAGAAGACCTTCAAGGTACAAGTGCTTTTCCAAAGAGCACATCTATGTCCGTGTGCCCATGATTCTTGGCAAGTGAAGCAAAGCTTCCTTCTTCTTAGATATTTCGGCATCATCATAAATAGTTTTCTTTATATGAGCCTCTCCTTTGAAGGAGCATCTTTTCTTCCTTTCCTTTGAGGGAAAATAGCTTATGATGAAAATTTTCCTTGCTTTTGGCAAGGCATATTGAAGGTCTCTAGCCCTTTCAATAGCATCATGTAGGGTAGTGGGCTTGGTAGATTTAACCAACCCATGAAGAGTTTCATATAAACCATCAATCAACATGTACTCTTATTGCTGTAGAAAATCAGAACTATAACAGAAAAGTCTTAAAAAATTCATAGATATAAGTTTCTCAGATACCTGATTGTTTCAACTTTGCAAGGCTCATGAATGGTGCCTGGATCTCTTCTATCAAATCTTTCCACTAGCCTTCTAGTGAACTTTGAATAAGTAGTCACATTGGCATGACCCAATGTAGACAAGCCATGGAACCACCAAATATGTGTGCTTCACCTTCAAGGTGCAAGAATTGCAATCTTGATAGCTTCCATCTCTCGGAACCTTGTTCAGATGAAAGTAGATGTCAAGTTTTTTCTACCCAAGATTTGCGTAACACTTGGATGACCCATCAAAATTGGGTAAAAGGAATCTCGCCCATAGTGTGGTGTTTCGATCATGACTTCGAATGAGTTCACCACCTCTTATGATGATGCCTTGGTCTTCTATTGTCCTTTATGTGACAAAAATCCTGAAAACTCCAAGTGATATTTGAATTTTTTGATTTTGAGACTCATATTCTTCAAAAATAGTCTTCAAGGGATTCATGCTCTTGAAACCTTTCATTTTCCACAACAAAAAAATGTAGGCATGTTGGGAGCGTTGGGAAGCTTGTGGGTGATGCACTAGTTGATCATTTCAAGATGGGACATGCTGCAGCCTTCTCCAAGATAGAATCCTTTTAGGATTCTTTGATTCTATCCATTCTTATCTCTTTGATCTCTGAAGAAGATCTGCATGGCTCTAAGAAGGATCTTAGGAAAATCCTTTTCTTCATCTTCACCTCTAGATAAAGGATGTACTCCGTCTTCATTTTCATTTTTGTAATCATACTTCTTCTCGTATTATTTTTAGATACCTCTTTCTCTTTGTCAAGAAGAGTTCGTTCCTCTTTAGAAGACATATTGGCTTTCTTATAATGCACAGGATGTGCCAAGATGCTTTTGATACCATTTATTATTCCAAAAGGGGAATGCAACAATACAATGTAGAATAGTAGAAAAATAATGCAGATCATCATAGACAAAGTAGGAGGCCAATATGGAGGACCCTCACTTGTATTTACAACAAAAAATATAGGTAAAGATGGCTCATAATATGCATAATAGGAAATAAAGTCTCCAATGTAAGAAAATCCTCAAAATGAGGTGTTGCAACCATATATAGATTGGAAAAAAGCATAAAAGTAATATTTTACTGTCCGTAATAGCTTTATATTACACTTTAGATCTATAGCAAATAATTGCTTGAAAAGTCGTATCTATACCGCATCCATACACTATATGGGCTCCTTCAGAATCCCCTCAGGTTTCCAAGATTATACCATGTACAAGTTGTAGATCCGAGATCTAAGTCCGCAAAATATACGTAGTCATTCAGATCTAGAAAGTGGGTTTGATCTAATATGAACAATAGAATGATCGCCTCCAAGAGATTCCAAAGTGAAGGGAAAATCCCCAACACTTGAAAACCAACTCGCAAATGGTGTGCCAAAACACCCCTGCAACTACACCTACAGAATAACACATATCCGGAAGTAAAATATGTTGTAGGGATTAAAATGTGGTTGGCCACTTGCCAATATCAAAAAATGGAGCTCAAGTCATCCAATACTTCCCAAAGGGATTAGAAGCCTCCTCCACTCGAAAAGGAGCATCGAAATTGCCTAGATTTGAAAGATCTAGCCTCCACTTGCTACATCTTGCAAAGAAAACCAAACCCTAAATAGGATCTATGTTGTAGTTGAAATAAGAAGCATGGTCTCAACAAGATAGTGGAAAATAAAATGCAAACTCTCCCGAGAGCTACTCAATGGGGAGAGGTGGGATTCCATCAGAACACTCAATGCTAAACAAAATTCAACCCCGCCTAAAATGAAGAGACAAACATATATATGTCTAATCAAACAATATATTCAGAATATTATTATCATCAACAACCTTCTAATGCTTCCATCCTCTTGCTTTTATATGTTAAGAGATTGTAAACCCTAAACCATTTCCAATGAGATCACTCCTTTCTCACAAGGAATCTCCATCTAAAATTGTGTTGTGCCTCATCGATGGCCACTCCTCCAAGACAACGTTGTAGATTTTCTCATATTGACCCAAGCCAAATGTCCACCCCTTCAAACCTAAGGGTGCTTGATTTAGTACCAAGATTCAACATTTTTACATTTGGAATTTATTTATTCAAGATCTAGGAGTATTATGGACCTCCTTTTACACTTTTATTCTTTAAACAAAGAAATTAAAAAAAATGAATATTTCAATTAGGCCAAGACTAATCAAATATTACAAAGCAAGTATTTTGTATGTATGTTTGATTGGGTTTTTTCATAAATGTTGAACATATTTACATTTGAATTTTGAATATTTATCCGACATGGCTCAGAGGACAAAGGTAATTATTTTGTTTTTATATTGGTTTGGGTAATGCATGTGGTGAAGAAGGAGGATACAATAAGAGAACTCTTATACATACTAGAAGGAAAATGCAATGCCAAAGTACCATTACTTGAAACAAGTACAAAAGTACCGGCTGCTAGTTTTCAAAGAAGCAGTGTCAAGTCAAGTATCGTCGTGTCAAAATTTAGTATTGTAAAAATCATCATCGTAAAATTCTAAAAGAGTAATTATTGTAAAAGAGTCAATGTGCCTAGAGTCAAGAGAATTTTTGGAGGTATAAGTATCATTGTTGTATAATGTTATGGTTGGGTTGTAGGTCATATTGTGATTAGGTGATTTCTCTAGTTCAAGAAAATAATTGTGAATCATATTGTATCATGGATCATTTTCTCGTATGGGAGTCCACACTCTTGTCTTATTTCTAATCATTATAGGGTGGTAGGAGGTGATAGGTTGGTGCATGAAGTCACCTATAGGTTGAGCCCGTGAACACTTCATGGTGGTGGTCACTGGGGATGACGAGGCATCCATCTGGGCGGACTACTAAAGAAACTGTGGCGTTGGGCATCCTTCTAGTGAGATAAAAGAATGATTTTCTGTGAATCTTAGGAATTTGTGCTGTGTAACTAGCTCCAAAAAGAGAAGAAAAGAGATATCAACGCCTTATAAATAAGCCACTTCAAGGGGGCAACCTCCAATACATTACATGAATGAACAATTCTTCGATGATACAAATGAACAAAACTTCCTTCATATATAGGAGTCCATGGGGCCACAATATAATCCCGTTGGGCCACAATGTAACTTAGCCGACCTAACATTAATAATTTAAGGGCGCAATAGTAATAAAATGTGGGTTACAAGGGTACAATAATAACAATAAGGGGGGTTACACTAACAACAATAAGGGACTATACTAGTAATATAGGGACCTAACATGCCCCTCTCCTTCAAAAGTGTTGTCCTCAACACTTGAGTAGCTCAAAAGCTCATATAAAATTTCATCCTCCCATGTAGAATCTTCTGGGTAAGTTCTTCCACTTGATGAGATACTCCGAAATTGATCGATTTCGTAGTTGTCAAGTTCTTGTTTCCGTGACTGCCTGTGTCTTCGAATATGATTTTTCTCTCATCAAGTTCTACTAATATTGTTTGAACTCGGGAAGATTCACCGATAACCTTCTTTAAGAAGAAACATAGTAAATTGATGTACTCTAAGAAGTTGTGAAGCTCCAATTTGTATGCCATAGTACCAATCTTTTGCAACACCTTGTAAGGACCATAGTACTTTGGCGATAATTTATTATCCTTCTTTGCTTGCTTGAGGGACATTTTTTTGTATGGTTTTAGCCGTAATAATACCCAACATCCTACATCAAAACTTCTCATGCGATGTTGATCTGATCGTTGTTTCATTTGATTTTGTGCCAAATTCAGTGTTATCCTTTAAGCGTCGAGAGTCATTGACATGCTCGATGTGATCTTCTCCACTACTTGAACCTTCGAATTTTCCTTAAATAGTATGATGGATGGTGGATGATATCCATAAAGTGCCATAAATGGGGTCATTTTGCTGCAAACATGGAAGGAAGTGTTATAACACCATCTCGGAAGAAGAGGTAACCACTTGACCCATTGTGTTTTTTTATCGATAAAAGCAACGAAGATATCCTTCCAAAAATCTCTCCCCTCTACTTATTTACTATCTTAGTTTGACCATCGCATTGAGGATGATAAGATGAGCTATGAGCTAATTGAGTACCCAAACAAGAAAATAACTCCGTCCAAAAAATTTCCAATAAAATGGGATCTCCGTCGCTTACAATAACCTCGGGCTTCCATGTAGCTTTGAATTTCGTCCATAAATGTAGTAGCAAATGTACTTGCTTTAAATGGATGATATATGCACAAAAGTGTGCATACTTGGTAAGTCTATCAACCACCACCATGATGACACTCTTCTCTTAATTAGGTAAACTCAAGGAGAAATCCATTGAAATCTCCTCCCAACGTTGACTTGAATGATAAAGGTTGTAGAAGTCCCGAGGTCTTAATTGTTTCCACTTTATTCTCGTTGGCAAACCAAACATTCCGCCACAAACTTTTGAATATCAGATTTAAGGCCATCCCAAAAAATTCTTTCTTCACCCCGTGGTAAGTTTTTAAAAATATTGAGTGTTCTCCTAAAGGAGAAGTGTGCAATTCCAAGAATATTTTGTTTTAGTTGGGAATTCTTACAAAGATATAAGCGATATTTGTACCATAAGGAATCATTTTTCCAACTAAATGTATCAGATGTACTAGGATCTTGCCGCAACTTTTGAATGAGTGTCCATACATCTTTGTCCTTCTTCCATTCATCTCTTGCTTTGGTTATCCAACTGCTGATAATAGAAAGGCACAAAGCAATGCTTCCACCTCTTCATTATTTTCTGAGAGTGCATCTGAATCCACATTAAGCTTTCCTTGTAGATTATTTCAAAGTTTCAACACAACATCTTTGTGACCCATTTTTGTTGCTCTTCTAACGATATTCTCAACGAAAAAGTGTTTAAGACTATCATGATCAGTTTTTACCTTGAAGTGTCTTCCAATTAGGTAAGTTCATCATTTCTTTAGTGAATGAAGTATTGCTAACATTTCTTTCTCATAAAATAGGCTTTTTAAATTACTCTTCGATTGGATGACTTTCAAAAGTAATGGGTCTTCCTTCCGCATTAAAACCGCACCAATTCCATTTCCCGAGGCATCACATTCCACAATAAAGGTTTATGAATTCTGGCATAGCTAAGACCTAAGGGTTAGGCACATTGCCCTCTTAAGACGTTCAAAGGCCTTAGTTGCTTCAGAGTCCATGAAAATGCATCTTTCTTCAATAATGTTGTTGGGAGGGAAATGGCCTTCCATAATTATTAACAAACTTGCGATAATACCCCGTTAACCCAAGAAATCCTTGCAACTGCTTTATGGTTGTGGGGACTTTCCATTCCTTAATGGCTTTAATTTTGTTAGGGTCTACTTTAACACCTCGTGAGATACAATATGACCCGTATATTCCACCTCTTGTACTCCAAAGAAACATTTGGGATTTTTTCGCATATAATTTGCTTTCCGCAATAAGCTTGAGCACTCGTCAACATGTTCAACATGATCCTTCCATGACCTTCTATAGATTAGTATATCATCAAAAAATACTTTCAGTAATAAATTTTCTAAGGAAAGGTTTGAAAATGGAATTCATCAACCCTTGAAATGTAGAAGGTGCATTTATAAGGCCAAAGGCATGACGAAAAATTCAAGTGAATGACCTCATGAGTTTGAAATGCCGTTTTTGGAATACCTTCTACTTTCATTCTAATCTTATTATTATCCCGAACGAAGATCCAACTTGGTAAAATAAATTGCTCCATGTAATTCATCCAATAATTCATCAATCATTGGAATGGGAAATTTGTCTTTAATGGTGAGCTTATCACTCCCTATAATCCCATGCGACATTCGCCATGATCCATCCTTCACCAATACTACAGAGCAGAGGAAGAACTTTGACTAGGTTGAATTATACCCGCCCCTAACATTTCGCAATCATACGTTCACTTCGCTCTTTTGGAAGTAAGGGATATCTATAAGGCCCGATGTTTGGAGGCACACTTCCCTGAATCAAATGAATAGCATGATCATGATCACTAATAGTGTATCCTTCAGAATTTCAAACACCTTGGAATGATTGTCCAAGACTTGTTGGAGATCTCCCGTAAATAGATGATTTTGATGTCTAACTTCTAGTGAGCATAATTGTGCAATTACGCCTCGTTGTTGTTCCTTTAGAAGCTTTGTCATGAAATTAGAGCTTATTATCCTTCTCGGCTTCCCTTCAATACCCGTACCCGACTTCCTTTCCTTCGAAAAAAAATTTCAAGAAAAGTTCTAGAAAATTAAAAGCTACCGTCCCCAAAGATTGTAACCATTGTACTCCTAGTACAACATCGCCACCTCCCATAGGAATGGAAAGCATTGGACTAGTCAATACATATTCCCCCATGGTTCGCCTTGATATTATGGCATTTTCCAGAGAAATTTATAGTTCCTCCATTTGCAACCACTACTCGACATTCAAAATGTATAGTGTAAATGCACTCTCATTACCTTACAACAGTCAGTACTATGGGTGCTACCCGAATCAATCAACACTATTACCTTTTTCTTCTGATCCGTCCCCGCTATCTTGAGAGTTTGAGGAGTGGCATCTCACAAAGGTGCATTACATGATATGGTCGGATTCATTTCTTCCCTTTCTAGGGCTCTGCTCTCGTGTATATCCTCTTCGTTTCATTTTCTTTCTTCTTTCTTTTTCACAATCTATGTAAAATAATTTTTCAGCACACTTATGACCTTTAGTGTATTTTCTATCACAACTATAGCAAGCCCTTTGCTCTTTTTTTCTTCCTACCTCTGGTGTCAACCTTGTAGGCTGAAATCTAGGCATAAGCAAATACTTTATAGAATTGAGTGGTAGGCTTCCTTGTCGCCATAATTTTACATTCAAATTTTCTTGCCAACCCGAATGCCTTCTCCAATGAATCAGGCTCCAAAACACGAACTTCATGTTGGATGTTATCCTTTGGAGTGCCTATGAAGAGATCAATCTTGTGTTCCTCTAGAATAACACGCTTACCCTTATATTCAATTTTTGGAAGTCCTCAATGTGTCGCCCCACTAAACCCTTTTGTTTGAGATTTATCAATTGGCTAAAAAAGGTGTTGCTCTTTGTATCCTCATCATGTGCTATCATTTCCTCCGTAAAATCGACGTCATGAAAAAAAATTTACGGAGCAAAGCCATCGATACCATACAAATGTATTTTGTTCTAAATGTAAAGTTGCAATGCGTACCTTTGTATGTGTTTAGCACATTATGGAGATCAAAATATTGCTCCATCCGTAGTATCCATGTTACAGATCCTTTCCATCAAACTTCCCTCATATCCATCTTTGGAATATGGTGGTTCTTCCGCCAACATTAGAGCGTGAAATCACGATTAAAATTTATTTTGTTCTCATAATGAGGTTCTTCTACTATCTTTTCACCATTAGGAAACCTTTCTCGTATCAAACTTGTCAAACCTTCCATGTCCGTTTTAGAAAATTCTTCTATGTTTTCCATTTTCTTATCGATCTTAGCTTCCATGTCATCCATCTTACATTCCGGTGCCAAATTTCCATGCCATCCATCTTAGCTTGCATGCCATCCATCTTAGCTTCCATGCCTTTTCTTCAAAACTTCCATTTCATTTTTTTTTCTCTTTGCGAGAGTGAAATTATTGCACTTGCTCTTTTAATTTTGATAGATCATGCTGCAATTCTTCGTCTTCATGAGTCATAGTAGAGCTTTCCAAAGGCTTAATGGGTGTTGAATTATTTTTTGGGGCCATTTTAGAATCCAACATCGATATCTATTCTACAATATGCCCTCGCAATCAATTCAACTTGATTTTTCAAACAAGACTTATGCAATTTGGAAAAAAAATACACACCTTTACTTGCTTTTGAGGAGTTCGATATTGAAATTGTATTATCTCCGTGATTGTTCTTCTATATCCGAAATAAGGCATCAAGTAGCCCTATGAATTCTCTTTAGAATGCCACAAGTCCGACCTGATTTGGATTCTCCAAGACAAAGTTTTGTCCACCCCACAATGACCTAATTATGGATTGGTTTAGTAGAGTGAACTTGTACGACTTTCCACGTGTCATGGTTTTTTCCCTTTGTCTCCCGAAATTGATAGCCCCGTAAACTACAATCAGGTACTCGCAACCACTTTTTATGGCACTCCAATCCAATGCCCAGAGAGAGAGAGTTATTGAAATTTTCCCATGATCACCTCTTTGAGATGAAATTAAGGAGCTCGAAAAAGCACTACCTTCCACAGATCATATCTCCAAAAATGTTGTGAACCAAGAACTGAAATTTTTTGACAACTTTCCTTAGGATTTCAGCTTCGCACCATACAAAATTTCAGATTATGAACCTTCGTAGAAAAGAAGTTATGGCTAAATCACGATGACCTATTTAGAGCCCGAAATGTATAAAATAAAATAAAATAAAATGATTTTGGCTTTCACACCCTAAAAAATTTCAGCTTCTGAAACTTTGTAGAAAAAAATTTATAGCGAAAATTCCACGATGACTGGTTGGTTAAAGAAACCCTAGAATCCAAACCTCTCGATACCAAACAAGCGTAACCAACTCCAAAAAGAGAATAAAAGAGATATCAATGCCTTATAAGTAAGCCACGAGGTGGGCAACTTCCAATACATTACATGAATGAACAATTCTTCGATGATACAAATGAACAAACCTCCTTCTATATATAGGAGTCCATGGGGCCACAATATAATCCTAGTGGGCCACAATGTAATCCTAGCCGACCTAACATTAATAATTTAAGGGCACAATAATAATAAAACTAAGTTACAAGGGTACAATAATAACAATAAGGGGGTTACACTAACAACAATAAGGGACTATACTAATAATATAGGGACCCTAACAATTTGTACCTTTCATTTCAAATAGGCTAAAGATTAAATAATTTATTAGAAAAGGTTTTGCTTTTGACCCAAAGGGGTCTTCCACCTAAAATTAATGTGCCCATTATTTTATATTATTTACTATTGTTACTGTGATAAAAAACAAGAATAATTGAATATTAAATAATGCTATAAAAAAATTTAAAAAGCGCTAATTGATAAGAAATATTAATTCACCCCACTCCCCTCTTAGTATTTCCAACAATTGGTTTTGCATCTTGGTTCCTTCAATACCAAATTCTCAACAACCGGAAGTGTGTCATGGAGTATACTAAGAATAATTCCTATGTTCAATGGAAATAACTATGCACTTTTGAGTGGAAGAATGTAGGTTCATTTGCTAGTGAAATAACTATGCATGTCAGTATGCGAAGTTTGGGAAATCATTGAAAAGGACTTACACCGACCTGTGATCAACATGGAAATAAAATATGGTATATGATGCAAGGCTAAATATCTCATTATCAATTTGCTTATCGAATCTATCTATCTTAAGGTACTAAGTTCAAAAAATGCTAAATAAGTATGGAGCAAGCTTGAGAATATATATGTGTGACTCAAACGTGAAAGAAGAAAAGATTCAAATTTACGTGAAAATTTTGAGCAACTCAAAATGAAGATGAAAATATTGATGCATACTTACAATGTGTTGATTAAATGACAAATGAATTAAAAGGTTTGGGAGAACTCACGAAACAAAAATATTTTTCCAAAAGATCCTTAGAACCTTCCGGCAAGATTCAACGCAAAGGTATTTGTCTTGGAATATAGTTCGAATCTAGCCAAAATCAGTAAAAATGAATTGCATGGACTGCTTATGACATATGAAATGAGGATTGAAGAAGGATGACACATATCACCTAGAAAAAACATTCATTACATCCAAGAAAACTAGTAAGGACAAGCATATTTCGAAAGGAAAACTTGTAGTTGTAAGGAAGAAGATGAAGAAGAATTTTTAGATAAAAAAAGTTTCCTACTTCATGTGAAAAATGAGAATAGTTACAGTAAAACTAAAGGTAAACTTCCATTGAAATCTTTGATTGTGGCGAGGTTTGGGAATTTTATAGCAAAGTTTCCTCACAAAAATGAGGTTGTTATGAAGAAAAGCAGTGTATGAGGAATTTCAATAAGCAAGGAAAGAATAAATGGTTTAAGAAGATTTTCTTCTCCAAAGAAGATAGCTCCTCATCCGATGAAGACGTGATAACGAAGAATAAATAAATGAAATAGGCATTTATGTCTAGGCATAATAATCAAGAAGCATCCGTCGAGGAAATGAGACTAATAAGAAGAGATGACTTGGGTTGAATTTCAAGATGAAGTGATCAGGGTTATAAAATAGCTCAAGGTCAAGAAGAAGCATGTCAACACTCTTGAAGACAAATTAAAGATACAAGGAATATCCTAAATATTAAAATCAAGGTTGAAGAATAAAATGAGTTGAAGAATCTCTCAGGGAAGAATTAAAGGAAAGAAAACAAGGAAATATAAGCATTGGAATATGAAATATTTTCTTCAAAAGCAAGTAAACAATGGAAAAGCTCTTCAAAACTACAACAACAAATCCAAGGCATTGGAAGAAATCATCAAACATCAATGATCAAACACCGACAAGACTGCCCGTATACAAATAAAAATCAAAGGAGCCAAGTCCTTTCTATGACAACAAAATAATATCCATATGAAAAATCTAACAAGCATGTAGACCTTCCGCCCAACCCAAGAGATCAGACTCACAGAAGAAATATAAAGGATAACTCATGAAGAATATTTCCTTCCAAGTTCAAACTATATTTTATGGCCATTTTTACTCATGTGGAAGGTTTGTACATAGAGCTATAGAATGTCGCATGTATGTTTGGAATAAATATATACGGAATAAATACCTTTTCTGGAGATCTTTCAAAATATTCCAAAACCGAACATAATATTAATAGATTTGATCATTCGAGAGATGATGTCGAATGTTACAAATGTAAAATTTTTGGATGCATGGCTAAATATTGCAGACTTGGAAGTTCCTCAAAGGAATTTCCAAAATCATAATGAACAAATATGAAAAAATAAGTCCGAAAAATGTGTTATCACTCTCAAGGCTTAATGCAACAAAGTCACTGTATGTTGATAGTGATTTTCAACTCATATGACTAGAGATAGGAATAAGTTCATATCCTTGTAAAGGAAAGTTTAAATATGGAACAATGTATTTTGGAAATGACAGGTCTTCAAAAGTCATA
Organism: Pinus albicaulis; assembly: GCA_034641835.2. Taxonomy (NCBI): domain Eukaryota; kingdom Viridiplantae; phylum Streptophyta; class Pinopsida; order Pinales; family Pinaceae; genus Pinus; species Pinus albicaulis. The sequence goes on from JAXQQM020075283.1 coordinate 56,103, forward strand.
GGAGTAGTTACCACACTTGGAAGAAAAGAATGCATTAGCGAAATATGTGTTTTTGTTTATATGAATCACAATATCCTCAATGTTGGAAAAATGTGCAATCAAGGACACACTATGCTACTTAACTCTAAAAAATGTGAAATGAGGAAAGGAAAATGGTAAAATTGCAACATAGGCAAGTACAACTCAAATGACATATATATTTGGATGAGACACCTTAAAGGGTGTTTTTTGGCAAAAGAAGACAAAGTTGTTTATGGCACAAAATGAATGGGATATATAAATTTTGACAATTTGGTTAGGAACAACAAGAAATAAGCAAGAAGAGAAATGCCAAAAATTTTATAACCCACCAATAATATATGTCAATCTCATATTTTTGATGACAAGAAGAAAAAAATTTCAGTTCAAGACAAGAACACTTTTCATCAATGGCCCATTGTAATTAGTACATATCTATGTAGTCATATGAGAAAAAGTTTGTATAGATAATTATAGTTTATGCTAATCATATATGATCACACCAATGAGAACCATCGTATTCTTAACGAAAAAAGACAAAGGCATTCAAATGTTTTAGAATCTACAAGGAATTATTCTAAATGAAACCGATTTGAAGACAGATCAAATGTCTAAGATCATATAATGGTAGAGAATTTATCAAGGTATTTTGGAAGAATACTCAACAAAATGGAATAAAAATGAATTCCCACAGCTTTAACACCGCATCAAATGGAGTCATGGAAAGAGGAAAACAACTAGACAGAAATGGCCAAACAATGTTAAATGACCAAAAATTAGATGATAAATTATGGGTTCAAGCAATGACATCGTTGTATCCATTATAAACAAAGGTTTTCTAAGGAATTATTGTAACATGACTCCATATTAATTATGGAAAGGAAGATTGGCTAATGTCAAATAAAAATATTTGGAATCAAATGCAACATCAAAAGAGAAGATAAAAATTGGGCAAGATCGATTCTGTCGATGAAGGTATTTTCATTGGTTATCTATGCAAAAGGAAGGCTTAGATGCTACAATATGAGGTGAAAACAAATAGTGGAAATCATAAAATGTTACTTTTAATGTAAAGATTGGTGTCATGGCAAAGGATGATCTATGAGATTGTCCCTTCAAGAAAATCAGGATAAAAGTGGAATCTCGTGAAGGATGAAGAAGAAGCTCTAGAAAATAACACAATAACATAAGGAAATAACAATCAACCAATAGGAAATACGAAATGATCAAGAGGGATGTACAAAAATTTTCCAAAAGCTTTAAAAGAATGGTAAAAGAATCATCCGTCAAATAAAATCACTCAATTACGTATGAAAGAATTGAACTTCTAAGAAGTCGATACTTTCGTTTCATCACAACAAGCTCCAATTGCTTTTTTAGCAACATTTGAGCCTAGTGATTTTGAAGAAGCTAGTCAAGATAAAAATTGGTTAGCGCCTATGAATGAAGAATTGGATCAAATTGAGAACGATACTTGGGAATTAGTTCCACAACCAAAGGATACAATTTTTATTGGAACTAAAATGCGTTTCTTCAGTAAACAACTGAATGAGGGACAGGTATATTTAAGTAATGAAGACAGATTTGTCTACAAAGGATATGTGTTGAAGGAATTTATTTTGAAGAAAAATTCTCCCATTCTAGAATGGTTATCTTAATGTTTCTCGCTTATGCATTCTCGAGCATCAAGGCTCACCAAATGATGTTAAGTTAGCTCTCTAAATGGTGGAATAAAGAATAAGTTTACTAAAAACTCAAGGTTTCGCTTCTCCTAAAAGGAAGAATATATGCGCATTAAAGAAGGCATTATATGGTCTCAAGCAAGCTGTAGAGGTCAGATTTCTATCTTTATGGATATTCAAGAATGTTAACTAATTCAAGAAAGAAGGTAAAACAAATTTCTATGTATATGTGACTGAATATAACTTAAAAATTATTCAGCATATACAGACTAATATACTTTAAATAAAGGATATCAGATAAGTAAAAAATTCAAAGATGAAAAGTAATTTCTAAATGTCTCTAATGTGAGTCATATAATTTTTAGTATTTAGATATGTCAAGAGGATAAAGAATATTATATCAAACAAGCATATCAAGGAAATGTTCAAGAAATTCAAGATGAAGATTCAAGTCTGCCCTGGGAACTCAGTAATAGGTTGTAAAAGAATTTTAGATGATTTTCAAAGGATGTGGACAAGAGGTTGTATAGATATATGATCAAGGGCCTTATATGTGAAATATCTCGGCCAAATGGGATGAGAAGTTGGATTAGCAAGATTCCGCGTGTTTAAAAGAATCTCAGACATCGCTTTCAAAATACCTTTTCATACCTAAGGGTGCAACAAATATATTATGGTATCCCAAAGCAAACACCCAGTTATCCAAGCTATACATGTTAAGATGAAGAAGTGTTAATCTGTAAATATACCATGGAGCAAACATTCCCATTCAGGTGGTTTCCTTGTTTCATGGTTGAGTAAAAAGCAACAATCTCATATCCACAACAAGAGTAGAATATGTCACGCAAAGAGGCCTATTGTACTCTAGTTCTCTATATGAAGCAAACTCTACAAGATATTCAAGTCAATTCTGATGGTCATATTCTCATGTTTTGTGATAACACCAAGCACACCGTATCTCCAAGAACTTTATGCATTCCAAAACAAAGCACATCTACAAACACACTGCTAGAGAGCAGTGTGTCACCTAAAATAATATCATGCTTGAATAAGGTTGCACAAAGGAACAAATTTCTTGACATCTTTACTAAAAAATTACCTCGTGAATCATTTGAGTATTCGCCTAAATCTGTGATCATGAATTTTCTCACACACTCTTTCTGTATCTAATCTAAGTGTGGGGACTTGAGGTTTTTACGTTGTGTCCGTTGTGATGGCGTTTTGTCGTGGGCGAGTTACCATTTTACATCGATGAAAGGGGACAGGAATGATGTATTAAGATGTGTCATGATCGTAGAGGGAGTAATTTTGTTGCTAACAATGCTGCAGAGATTGTTGATCATTACTATTGATGCTCTTCAACCTGCTAACACTGGGGATACCTACCTTTATTACCGGTGGATTTTGACTGTATTGTCTTCACTTATTTCAATTCAATGATATTTTGGATGGTTTCTACTTGTGGATATGTTTCCGTTGATATACGGCATGCCACATAATTCTTCATGGTTTGATAGATGCCTTGTTTAAGTTATTATTAACCCTATTTAGTGGGCCAAACCCCATGGGGTTGTGACATAACAAAGAATAATTAGTTGTACACAGAATTTTCAGTAATAATTAATAATTCTTTAAGCTCCTAAAATCCTCGCCAATGTTAACTTGTAGATACCCTCTCAACCTAATTATTTATATAAATTGTGACCCTCGTATCCTTCTCATGTAATAGTTTGCTACTTGTGTCATGTCATTGTGAATTTTCACATAACATTTTTTCCAGAAGTTTCTAGATGCTGAACTAAAACCAAGACATTTTAAAGAAATTATGACAAGCCTGGGAGCACACGTATATTGGTTCTCTATATTTTTGGAGATATGATCTAAGAAGTTGGTTTGTGCAGTTCTCAAATTTCATGTCAAAAACAAGTGATCTTGGAAAAATCAATGTTAACTTTCTTCTGAAAGTATTGATCTAAATTTATGAAAAAAGAATGAAGTAGTTATTTCATATTGTTTTTAGGGCCAAGTTTGAGTCAGCTTACACGTGGCACCGTACAAGTTTGCTCTATTGAAATCAGTCAAGAATAGTCAACATATGAGATTGGGAATTAGTGACTCTTTGAAGAACTGAATGCTGACTGAGCTATCTGCTGAAAGAACTCGTAGGGATAATTACACTACAAAATTTGACCTTGAGAGATAAAATATAAAGAACGCAATCTAGATTCTACACGCTTAGAAGGCAAGAAAATATGTATCTAAGGATCACTACAGAAGGACAACATACATAAAAATCTATGTTAAGTTCACATACAAAATTTATAAAATAGATTATGTCCCAATGAATTTGAATATCTCTATATGTTTCTTTTGAAGATATGTGTATATTTTGTATCTATGTTTGATTGGGTTTTGTTTATAAAACGTTGAACGTATCTACATTTAATGGTGGAATATTCGAGCATATGGGTTTGTAGGACAGTTGTAAGTATTTTTTTCTTATATTGGTTTGGGGCATAAAAAGAAGAGGACATTAACAGGACAAATCATAGACATACTAGAAGGAAAAGTAACACCAAAGTACCATTACTTGAATCAAGCACAACAATACCTCAACAATCACAGTGTTCAAAGAAGCAAAGTGGTCAAGTCAAGTATCACGTTGTGTCAAAAGTTGGTATTGTAAAAATCATCATTGTAAAATTGTAAAAGGGTCATTATTAGAAATAATCAACATTCCTAGAGTTGGAAAGGGATTTTTTGGGATGTATAAGTGTCATTGTTGGATAATGTTGTTTTGCTGGTGGTATTTATATGGTGATTGGGTGATTGGTCTAGTTCAAGAAAATCATATGTTCAGCTGAAGAAGATGATTGTCCCTGTATGGTACTCACACTCTGTCTTGTTTTTAATCATTACAGGTGGTGTCATATACAACAACCCCCAATTTATTTTTATACTGGGGACCTTTTAGAAATAAATAGGAAATTATTTTATATTTCAAAATTAAAAATGAATCTAAGTAATATATATTTTTTCTTTTTTCCTACTTTGATATTTAAGCACATCAAAAATCATATACCTTATGAATTACAAAAGAGAAATAAACCCAAGATATGGGAATCGCGATATGCGCTCAAGCATCTCCGAAGATATGATTTAAAAAATTTAAAAAAAAAGTCGAAATCATCCTTATATATTTACTTTATCGCACCGCACTTCACTTAGTCAATCAAAAAATTTCCTAATGTTAAAAATGATACAAGTTGCGACACCGCGGACTCGAAGGAGAAATAAAATAATAAATATAAAAACTTTGGTTATCGCGATCACTTCAGCTTTATAATAAATCACAATTCACGCGCTCAACTTATAATATACGCTTAATTATTATCCCATAGTGCTGTTATCTCCAATTTAAAATGTATCGCATTTCGTGTACTTTTAAGGGTAAGTATTACAAAAGGTTATAAGTTATAATCTACGATATGCACACCAACACCATTTAATGAATCCACAGTCAAAGTACTTGTGTCATGTCAAAATGAAATTTAAGATCTTAGCGATTTAAATCGATCGATAGATCTTACGTACATAGATATATGAATATTACTCCGGTAGATTATGAATGATGATTGATGTTATATTTTAATAGATTGATATCTTCTCACCTATGTTTGAAATAAATGATTCATTAAATCTTCATAACTTACTTAAAAAATCTCTTCTCAAGCTTCTGCGAAATTGGGCTAGCGGATCAAGAAGAGAAAAATGAGCAAAAAGGGAAAAGAAATTGATCGTGACGTCATCCACCGAAAACACGTATATGTCTCCATTATTTTCGTATACCGTCTACAACAAATATTGTAAGGGTCAAATGGGAAGTGATATAAAATTTTTGAAAATGAAGGACCAAGGGTGATAAAAAAAATTTCTCGACATGTGTCAGCTCTACCTCCGATGGAACTCTTTGGATGCTCGCATGCTCATACATTCACAAAGATAGCCGCAACAAACATTATTCCTTATAATGTGCATGGTTAAGTGGGAAATTGATCACTTAAACATTGAGGATAGAATGTTCAAGAATTCTAAGGGAGAAACTATGGGTTATTTTAGGGAATAAGATTTACCGTAAAATGTACCATCTACCACCCCCGTAGTAGAAATATGACAAAAAATATTTGCAAAATTTTAGAGGAGAACATCCAGACCTTATCAAATTCATCCAAGAACGGAAGGATTACTGTGGAAATTGAAGCAAGATGATTTTGGTACGTAACCAAATTCCCAAATTCCTAATCCTTACCGTTATGCCGTTGGTATGCTATGTAGATTATTTTCCAAACCGTATAGCACTAGATTCTCAAGAGATTCATTCCCTAATTGATGCAATCATCAATTCATCTATTTTTAATTGTGTAGACATTTTATCTAATAACTCGCCAAGAATATAACTCGAATATAGGAATAAAAAGAAGTATTTCACTCGCAGAAATACTCCTCCCTTTTATATTTCTTCCTATGTCATGGATGCTATCTCGTTTTACTTCCAGCTTTTCCCACCATGGGTTGGAAATCGACCACCAAGGACCCTACCCCAATTCATATTTACCATCTCCTTGGATTCATATTTCCTCTTACACTTCTATAAAAGTCTATTATGGAGTCATATTTCCTATACAACATATGACTTAATAAAAGGGCTCCTAGGTTTTCTCAAGAAGCCAATGAAGAAATTTCCCAATAGCTAGATGGTTCGTTGAAGAGAATTTTTACATATATTAGAGTATTTGGGAGTTATGCTTCTCCACATGTTTTACCCTACTATTTTCCGATAAGTTATGCAAAAGAAATAGTCATCAACTGTCAATGGCGTTACAAAATAGCTTTCCAAGGATCTAAAAGGATATTTTCCACTTCTAAAGTGTGACACCTTTGCTTTGTCTAATATCGGCCATACTACAAAGAGGTTTCCAAAATTGATTTACTAAAATTGGCATTTATTACGAGAAGATTATATAACCCAAACGATGTGACTAAAAATTACATCACAAACCTTAAGATGAAACTCAGGAAGGAGGAAGATGGATTTGATGATCAGTATGGAAAATTTTCAATATCAAGTATGTATCTAGTCAACAAAGTAAAGAGGATGCTGCTTTTAAAGCATATAGAAACAAGAGATTGGAAAATTTCTCTACTCTTAATTTGTTAACTATTTAAGATGACAATAAACACACTCCAAGTGTTAGTCCGGATGATGAAATAAAAGAAATGTCTCAAGATGAATCGTGTTAGTTGCAACAACAATATGATAATTCAAATAACTCTGGTGAATCCGAACTAAGAAAAAGAAAAAACTCCTGTGAAAGGAAATGACCAAGTCATTCAAGAGATAGAGATGCTAGAGGAAAAAGAAATAATGGGATAGAATCCAATTCTCAAGCAATTCCACAGAGTCACAACATGCTAGATTAACCTAGCTTTATTGCAAGAAAAGGCTCTTATAAATGAATGGGAGGAATTTTCTCAAGCCATAAAAACGCCTAAAGAAATCCTATTGATCAAGCAACAAGTTTCCAGATATCTTGAGTAAATACGAAGGAGAGGGAGACCTGAGAACTACCTGCCAGGGAGTTCTCAAAGAATGTAGGAGCAAGAAATCATAACGTCTACTCCCACATCGATAGTTCTACATATTGAAGGTATTCTTCAGTTTACATCTTCTACAAATTCTAGTTACAAGGTTGCAAGAAAAGAAGAAAGAAGGAGAATTTATGAAACACCTTTAAAGCCTATGTATGAATCAGCTTGATGCATTATGGAAATATTCTCAGATGACTCAACTAATACCTAACCAAATTATCATAGTATGCAGGGGCGCATGCCATCGCTAATTGCCGATAAAGCTAATGAGGTTAAAGTGTTATTAAAATAAAATGAAGCCATAGTACAAGAACTTGACAAGTTGTTGAATGAAGAGAAATCTAATTCCAATGAGAAAGTCAAATCTAACACACCTCAATTCCATAAAGATATCAAGGCCTCAAATTGTAGCAGACGGAGCAGAGATTAATGAAAAACAAGAACAACTAAAATAGCAATGACTAAGTTACAAAGAGTCAACGATAATTAGAACAATTTATCAAAGAAGCACTTGATTTAAACACTAATTTAAGGAAAGAACAAGAAGTGTTTTGTCACAGTTTCTATGATTGATTCTTATTGTGATTCAAGTAAAATAATGATCCAACAGATAGAAATTTAGAAACTTAAATGTGAAAGACTTGAGAAGAAATTTGAAGAGCAGATTCAATGGCAAGTTTCAAATTCAAAGAGCAAGCTAATATACCTCAAGTAGATAAGCTTCATAAAGAAATTATATTCACAGCACGGGGAAGCGTAGATCAAACAGTAACAAAAGTAGAGGCAAAGACATCGAATATTTCAAGTGAGATTATTGAATCTATGTGAGTAGTCGTCTAAAGAAGAATTCTTAAGGAAAACACATCTCGATGTGTTTCTTTAAACAAGACAAGTAGAAACACAAAGGAAGCAAGAGAGAATACACACATGAGGAAATGATTAAAAAGGGAAAAAAGTTTGATCAAAGAAAATAACTTGAATTTTCTGATCAAACATTATCATCACAAAGATCAAACTTCCCATACTTACGCATTCAACAAAAATATCCCGGGTCAAGAATCTCAAATACTATTTTCAAGGGACATATTTGATCAAGGATATCTCAATCCTACCTTAGCTCAAAGCAATGTTAGATATTTTCCAACTTCGTGACCACATTCATAAAGAAGGGCAGGATTCAAAAAATCAAATCGTTAGTTTAATTTTCTACATTGTAGTTTAAGTTAGCTTTTGAGGAACATTGTTTAAAACCTCCTCCATATTTTTGTAATAATCTATTTTATTTTATAGTTAGTTTAGTATTTAAACCCTTCTCATGAATTTAGAGAAGGGTCCAGAATTTATTAAAAACATTTTCAAAGAATGCACTATTGTAGGTTTGTGAATGCTTGATGAATTAATGGAACACATTTTGTTGTCTTTTAACAATTAAAATTGTTTAACTCCGATGTTGCACTAATGAACTTTAAATTGCTCGAAATCTAGAAGAAGAAGATTCATTGCTTGCCATTTTACATGAGTAGAACTTAGTACATATGGTACTTCTATTCACTTGTATTAAGTCCGACTTCATAGATTGACAATTATCTTTTAAAGGTGCATTATATATTTTAAATGTTATCATATATGAATATTACATGCACTTATGTTCTAATATTTAGCTATGGTTTCTTATTGAATATGTAATCACACTAATAAATACGATATTTTTCTCACAATTCTTCTATGCAAACTACTTTTTTAGAAGAATAATTTTACACTTTCATCTCTTTAAACTCTTAAATGATCTATATTACTAATAGTTGAAAGATATCATTTTAGATCACATAAAGGAAAAAAAAACCTCTAGTATATATTAGATTAATAATTTAGATAGATGCATATACATTAAAATCATTATCCACTCGCATGCTATATTCACAACACCCTCAAAATCATCCTTATTGGGAAATCGGTCCAATTATCCCTGGGCTGGAGCCGTTATACCAAATGGAAAAGGAGTTGCTTTAAGGTCCGAACCAGTGGTTTTCCCCATGTTTCGCAATGAAATTCCCGAGGCCTCAACATATTGGTGCTAAAAGGAGGGCCAAGTGAATGGCACAAAGATCTAATCAATCTAAACGTCAATAAAACTCTTACTCCCTCTAGATCCCCATAAACTTCTAGAAAATTATCTATAGATCCTCATCTATAAAATCTAAAGTTGATCATCTTTTCCCTAAGTCTCCTAGAGATACTCAAAATATATTATTTCCCGAGTTTCACTCAAAATTCCCTAGAAGTTCAATTGATAGAAACGTTAGAGAAAGTATCTATTTCTACTCGAAATCCCGAATCTTCTCAAATATCAATCTTAGTATTTCATCTTCTTTACAACCTCGAAGGATATTAACTCAATCAAAAAGTCAAAAAACAGACTAGCCACTCTATCAGTAGTACTCGAAAGAGTTTAAAGAGGACTCAATCACTAGCGAGATCTTATCTCATTCACCCCCATTACCTCCACTCACTTCCACAAATTTAATTCCAACAGTCGGTATCACTTTCACTAGTTCCAATACTCAAAATACTGGTCCTAGTACTCGACCTACCTCATCATCAATTCACAATCAACCCATCCAAAATCCAATGGCACAGGTCAAGCCCTCCACCAAATGTGAACCCATGGAGTAATCTAGGGGCTATAAACATGCCTACTCCCCTTCATGCTCTACTAAAATCCCAAAATATGGCTACTGTAAAATTTAATCCCTCGATGATGCCCAAGAACATATCGATAATTTTATGTTAGTCATTAAACTGAATGAAATAGTTGAAGAAGACTTCGTTGTACAATGCTCAATATACTTAAAAGGATTCTAGGATACTAGTATTTTTCATTACCTTTCTACTCCATAACTAACCGGAATATGTTTGAAGAACACCGCTAATTTTGGATGACGACAGAACTACTACTACTCTTATCGATGATCTTTTCAAATTTTAAAGCTAAACCAGGTGAGAAGATAAAATATTTTGAATTCAATATTTAATAAACTACTAAATAAAATTCATGTTAGAGCAAGCTCTTGGCGCAAGCAGGTTCAAATTGAGTGGTATATTTCATCCCTTCCATCTAATATAGCTATTTTTATACTGATAGAGAAAAATTAGCAACACTTGCTAAGAATATGAAAGAATCTCTATCCATAGAGAAACACATAATCGCTCTGAGAAAAAGAATTATCAAGAAGGTCAAAAAAAATCAAAGAAAACTTCTTTCAAAGATGACTCTAAGAATAAGATGCCAAAGGATCCATTTGATGTGGTAGTGGTCTTCTAAATTTTTTGAAACCATTAATCACAAAGGAAGATATCAGAACACCAGTTTAAAATCTAAATTCAAAAAAAGAGTTTTAGAAATTTACAAGAAACAAACCTCTAATTCCTCAACCTCCAACATTATATCTAATGTTGAATCAGATCAAGAAGAGGAAGAAGAATAACTAGAGGAAGAGGAATATGACGAAGAAGAAGAAGCCAATCCTAATGTATCGTGGATTTTATCCTAGAAGAAATGAAGAAACAATCCTGAAGATTTTTGAAGAAACATTTACCTGAGAATATAAATAATTACCGAGAGGAATAATTAAACATAACTAAATAACAAATCATAAACAAAAACATAGATGTTTAACCTGAAAAACCCCCAATCTCTCGAGGAAAAACCCATCCTAATGAAATTTCATTAGCCTTGTCAAAACTCCCTGCCAATCCAGCCCAAGTGAGCCTTCACCTCTCACATGTGCCTAACTTACAATGAAGTCTTCCTTAACCTTTTATAGGCTCCATTATATGCAATACCATGGATGAAAACCATGGGTTCGCAATACCATTTGACCCAAAACTACTACTATTTATCGTAGTCAACATTAACTCTATCCCGAATCAATTTTACCTAATAATTCCCCCCAACCGGACTTGGGCTTTGACTAAATCCAACCGAAATTGCTAAGTGAAACAACCCCGCTTCACTCGAGCTCTTTCCCCCTAAAATTTGTACCTGTGGTAATTCTTAACTTAACATCCCCTATCACCTAGATCTAACCTTGATTTTTAGCAAGATAACCCAGGGTGCACGCGATTTAGCGCATCTATGTATGCCCATTTACATGTAATAAATGAAATTCATTATAATATATATATATATATATATATATATATATATATATATAATTGTTTCATTGTTGTTATTCTTTATATGACCATTTTCTACATTCATGATGTCCTCTCCAAAGAGGACATAATATTGTAAATGAATCTGGCCACCAACTGAAATAAAAGAAATTAATTTTTCTTGAGACTTTCCATGACCTCGCCTATACATCTCTTTAGCGCTTCGATCTTCTCATTAATCAATGGATCTCGACCTATGCACATCCAATCTCACCGCTCGATCATGCCGCAATTCACCTTTTGTTATTCTTTCTGGTCTTACATCTTACTCTTCATGTACCATTCAAGATTAGATCTACTAACGCTCGATTGTCTCGCCGCAAGTGCCTTTGCTACTTCATCGTTTCTTGATGCATGAATTTCGTGAACTATGCCTCTGTGATTTTGTTGGACCATTCAGATTTTTGGTTCTTCGTCATTAAAAAGTGCACAGATTTAAGCAAGCCCGCTATGTCTCCCCTTAAAAAAACGTAAGAGAATGAACCCCACGTCTAGCCTTGGCACACCATAGCCTCCACCACGACATCCTCTTAATCAAAGGACAAGTAGATAAACCAACCTCTACCGCAATCGTTATCCTTTACCGTGCTCTTCTTACCATCACTCCACACTCGCATTATTTGAATACTCTCTAGCCAGGACTTAATTCTTACTCCCCGCTTCGAATCGATGGCTTCGATATCTTCTACTCGAACATCCCGAATTCGATTGAACATTTGACTTCCGACGACATAAAAATCCTCAATATGCATATCCGAATAGACAATATCATGGGATTATCGTCAATCCCCGTTAGAATCCACCTCGAGGGACATAATTTTGTTCGCACGTTGAGTCGTTGAATCTCATCCCGATGTTATTTCTAAACTACCATGCACCGATTCTACTTGTTAGGTCCCTATATTACTAGTATAGTCCCTTATTTTTATTAGTGTAACCCCTTTATTTTTATTATTGTTACCCTTGTAACCCTCATTTTGTTATTATTGTGCCCTTAAATTATTATTGTTAGGTCGGCTAGGATTACATTGTGGCCCACTAGGATTACATTATGGCCACATGGATTCCTATATATAGAAAGGAGGTTTTGTAAATTGTATCATCCAAGAATTTTTCATTTATGTAATGTATTGGAGGTTTCCCCCTCGAAGTGGCTTATTTCTAAGGCTTTGATATCTCTTTTCTTCTATTTTTGGAGTTGGTTACACAACATTTGGTATCAGAGCTTTGGATTCTAGGGTTTCGTTGCTCCAAACAGGTCATTGTGTCATTTTCGCTATAAATTTTTTTCTACGAAGTTTCAGAAGCTGAAAATCTTAGGGTATGAAGCCGAAATCCTGAGAAATATTGTCTCAAAATTTCAGAGCTTGGTTCGCAATATTGTCAGAGATACGATCTATGGAAGTTAGGTCTTTTTTCAGGCTCCTAAACAAGTCATCGTGGAATTTTCACTATAACTTTTTTTCTACGAATTTTCAGAATCTGAAATTTTTATGGTGTGAATCTGAAATCCTGAGGAAAACCATCACAAAATTTTAGAGCTTGGTTCACAATATTTTTGGAGATATGATCTGTGGAAGGTAGTTCTTTTTCAGGCTCCCGAATTTCATCACAAATAGGTGATCGTGGGAAACGTTCATTAACTCTCTCTCTCTGAGCATCGGATTGGAGTGCCATGAAAAGTGGTCACAAGTACATGGACTTTAGTTTCTGGGCTATCAATTTTAGAGGTGAAGGATGAAATAGTGACACGTGGCAAGTCATACAAGTTCGCTCTACTAAACTAGTCCATAATTAGGTCATTGTGGGAGATTGGACATAACTTTGTCTTGGAGAATCCAAATCAGGTCAGACCTATGGAAGTCAAAATATTGAAGAGCCACAATCACAGAGATAATCCAATTTCAATATCGAGCTCCTCAAAAGCAAGAAAAAGGTGTGTTTTTTTTTTTCAAATTGCATAAGTCTTGTTTGAAGAATCAATTTGAGTTGATTCCAAGGGCATATTGTAGAATAGATATCAGTATTAGGTTCTAAAATATGCCCCGTAAAAATAATTCAACACCCATTAAGCCTTCATAAGGCTCTACTATGACTCATGAAGATGAAGAATTGCAACATGGTCTACCAAAATTACAAGAGCAAGTGCAAAAAATTTCACTCTCGCAGAGAGCAACAAACAATGAAATGGAAGTTTGAAGAAAGGCATGGAAGTGAATATGGACGGTTTGAAGAAAGGCGTGGAAGCTAAGATGGATGGAATGGAAGCTGGCGTGGAAGCTAATTGGATGGCATGGAAGCTAAGATGGATGACATGAAAGACAGCATGGAAAACATGAAGAGTGATCTAGAAGTAGACATAGAAGGTTTGACAAAGTTGATACAAGAAATGTTTCCTAATGATGAAAAGATAGTAGAAGAACCTCATGATGAGAACAAAATAAATGTTAATCGTGATTTCATAAACTCTAATGTTGGCGGGAAGAACCACCATATTCCAAAAATGGATATGAGGAAGTTTGATGGAAAGAATCCTGTAACATGGATACTACAGATGGAGCAATATTTTGATCTCCATAATGTGCAAAACACACAAAAGGTACGCATTGCAACTTTACATTTAGAGAAAAATACATTTGTATGGTATCGATGGCTTTGCTCCCGTAAAAAAATTGTCACTTGGTCAATTTTTACGGAGGAAATGATAGCACATTATGAGGATACAAAGAGCAACACCTTCTTTAGTGAATTGATAAATCTCAAACAAAAGGGTTTAGTGGGGCAGCACATTGAGGACTTCCAAAAATTGAATATAAGGGTAACTGATATTCCAGAGGAACACAGGATCGATCTCTTCATAGGGACTTTAAAGGATAACATCCAACATGAAGTTCACGTTTTGGAACCGGATTCATTGGAGAAGGCATTCAGGTTGGCAAGAAAAGTTGAATGTAAAATAATGGCGACAAGGAAGCCTACCACTCAATTCTATAAAGAAGGAAGTGTTGCTACGCCTAGATTTCCACAACCTACAAGGCTGACACCACAACAATTGGAAGAAAAAAGAGCAAAAGGGCTTTGCTACAGTTGTGATAGCAAATACACTAAAGGTCATAAGTGTGCTGAGAAGAAATTGTTTTACATAGATTGTGAAGAAGAAGAAGAAAATGAACAAGAAGAGGATATACACCAGGAACCAGCCCTAGAAGAGGAAGAAATGAATCCGACCATATTGTGTAATGCACTGGTAGGAATTACCACTCCTCAAACTCTCAAGATAGAAGGAAATATCAAGAAGAAAAAGGTAATAGTGTTGATTGATTTAGGTAGCACCCATAATTTTATTCATTGTAAGGTAGCCAAGGAATTAAATTGTTTCCTATACCCAACACCTGAATGTCAAGTGATGGTTGCAAATGGAGGAACTATAAATTGCTCCGGAAAATGCCATAATATCAAGCTAACCATGGGGGAATATGTATTTACTAGTCCAATGCTTTCCATTCCTATGGGAGGTGCTGATGTTGTACTAGGAGTACAATGGTTACAATCTTTGGGGACGGTAGCTTTTAATTTTCAAGAACTTTTCTTGAAATTTTTTTCAGAAGGAAAGGAAGTCGAATTACGGGGTATTGCAGGGAAGTCGGGAAAGATAATAAGCTCTAATGTCATGACAAAGCTTCTAAAGAAAGAACAACGAGGCGTAATTGCACAATTATGCTCACTAGAAGTTTCAACATCAAAATCATCTATTTCTGCAGATCTCCAACAAGTCTTGGACAATCATTCCAAGGTGTTTGAAACTCCCAAAGGACTCCCACCTATTCATGATAATGATCATGCTATTCATTTGATTCCAGGAAGTGTTCCTCCAAACATCAGGCCTTATAGATATCCTTACTTCCAAAAGAGCGAAATTGAACGTATGATTGCAGAAATGTTAGAGGCGGTATAATTCAACCTAGTCAAAGTTCTTTCTCTGCTCCTGTAGTATTGGTACACAAGAAGGATGGATCATGGCGAATGTGTCCGGATTATAGGGAGCTCAATAAGCTCACCATTAAACATAAATTTCCCATTCCTGTGATTGATGAATTATTGGATGAATTACATGGAGCAATTTATTTTACCAAGTTGGATCTTCGTTCAGGATATCATCAAATTAGAATGAGGACTAAAGATATTCGGAAAACAACATTTCGAACTCATGAGGGTCATTATGAATTTTTGGTCATGCCTTTTGGCCTTACCAATGCACCTTCTACATTTCAAGGGTTGATGAATTCCATTTTCAAACCCTTCCTTAGAAAATTTGTGCTAGCATTTTTTGATGATATACTAATCTATAGCAGGTCTTGGAAGGATCATGTTCAACATGTTGACAGGGTGCTCAAACTATTGCAGGAGAAACAATTATATGCAAAAACATCCAAATGTTTCTTTGGAGTAGAAGAGGTGGAATATCTGGGTCATATTGTATCTCACGAGGGTGTTAAGGTAGACCCTAACAAAATTAAAGCCATTAAGGAATGGAAAGTCCCCACAACCATAAAGCAGTTGTGAGGATTTCTCAAGTTAACAGGGTATTATCACAAGTTTGTTAAGAATTATGGGAGAATAGCAGCACCTCTAACAACATTATTGAAGAAAGATGCATTTTCATGGACTCCTGAAGCAACTAAGGCGTTTGAACATCTTAAAGAGGCAATGTGCCTAGCACCGGTCTTAGCTACGCCAGACTTCACAAAAACCTTTATTATGGAATGTGATGCCTCAGGAAATGGAATTGGTGTTCTTTTAATGCAAGAAGGAAGACCCATTGCTTTTGAAAGTCGTCCAATCAAAGGAAAGTATTTACAGAAAGCTATTTATGAGAAGGAAATGTTAGCAATACTGCATGCATTAAAGAAATGGAGAACTTACCTAATGGGAAGACACTTCAAGGTAAAAACTGATCATGATAGTCTTAAACACTTTTTGGAACAAAGACTATCTTCAGAAGAGCAACAAAAATGGGTCACAAAGATGTTGGGTTATGACTTTGAAATAATCTACGAAAAAGGAAATCTTAATGTTGTTGCAGATGCACTCTCAAGAAAGAATGAAGAGGTGGAAGCATTGCTTTGTGCCATTTCTATTATCCAACCAGATTGGATAACCGAAGCAAGAGATGAATGGAAGAAGGACAAAGATGTATGGACACCCATTCAAAAGTTGCAGCAAGATCCTAGTACATCTGATACATTTAGTTGGAAAAATGATTCCTTATGGTACAAAGATCGCTTATATTTTTGTAATAATTCCCAACTAAAACAAAAGATTCTTCTGGAATTGCACACTTCTCCTTTAGGAGGACACTCAGGATTTTTAAAAACTTACCACAGGGTGAAGAAAGAATTTTTTTGGGATGGCCTTAAATCTGGTATTCAAAAGTTTGTGGCGGAATGTTTGGTTTGCCAGCAGAATAAAGTGGAAACAATTAAGACCCCGGGACTTCTACAACCTTTATCCATTCCAAGTCAACGTTGGGAGGAGATTTCAATGGATTTTATCACAGGTTTACCTAAGTCCGAAGGAAAGAATGTCATCATGGTGGTAGTTGATAGACTTACCAAGTATGCACACTTTGTGCATTATCTCATCCATTTAAAGCAAGTACAGTTGCTACTACATTTATGGACAGAATTCAAAAGCTACATGGAAGCCCAAGGGTTATTGTGAGTGACAGAGATCCCATTTTTACTGGAAATTTTTGGACAGAGTTATTTTCTTATTTGGGTACTCAATTAGCTCATAGCTCATCTTATCATCCTCAATCTGATGGTCAAACTGAGATAGTAAATAAATGTTTGGAAGGATATCTTCGTTGTTTTGTATGTGATAAACAAACACAATGGGTCAAGTGGTTACCTCTTGCTGAATGGTGGTATAACACTTCCTTCCATACTGCAACAAAAATGACCCCATTTATGGCACTTTATGGATATCATCCACCATCCATCACATCATCTTTAAGGGAAAAATCGAAGGTTCAAGCAGTGGAAGATCACATCGAGCATCAGCAAGAAGTTCTCCAACTCTTAAAGGATAACCTGAATTTGGCACAAAATCGAATGAAACAACAGGTAGATCAACATCGTAGCGAGAGAAGTTTTGATGTAGGAGATTGGGTATTTTTACGGCTACAACCATACAAACAAATGTCCCTCAAGGAAGCAAAGAAGGATAATAAATTATCGCCAAAGTACTATGGTCCTTACAAGGTGTTGCAAAAGATTGGTACTATGGCATACAAATTGGAGCTTCCTGCTTCTTCACAAGTGCATCCAATTTTCCATGTTTCATGCTTAAAGAAGGTTATAGGTGAAAATATTCCAGTTCAAACAATATTTCCAGAACTTGATGAGGAAGGAAAAGTCATATTGGAACCTGAAGCGGTCACGGAAACAAGAACTCGACAACTACGGAATCTATCAATTTCAGAGTATCTCATCAAGTGGAAGAACTTACCCACTGAAGATTCTACATGGGAGGATGAGAATTTTATACAGAAGCACCCCAGAGCTACTCAAGTGTTTAGGACAACACTTTTTTGAAGGAGAGGGGCATGTTAGGTCCCTATATTACTAGTATAGTCCCTTATTGTTATTAGTGTAACCCCCTTATTGTTATTATTGTACCCTTGTAACCCCCATTTGTTATTATTGTGCCCTTAAATTATTATTGTTAGGTCGGCTAGGATTACATTGTGGCCCACTAAGATTACATTATGGCCACATGGACTCCTATATATAGAAAGGAGGTTTTGTAAATTGTATCATCCAAGAATTGTTCATTTATGTAATGTATTGGAGGTTTCCCCCTCGAAGTGGCTTATTTCTAAGGCGTTGATATCTCTTTCTTCTATTTTTGGAGTTGGTTACACAACACTAATCCTCCACCATTGAGGAGTCCACACCAACTAGACAATTCCATGAACACTACACTAACTCAATGGTTTCCACCTGCAGTAACTAGCATAGTTATATCCAAAAAATATACATGTGGAAGCAACAGTGGATCTTGGCACTAGTGTTTTTTGTGTAGTTTATTGTGGCCTCCACTAGAAAGTGACATCTTGAGCATGTTTCCAGTGCTCCCTCTGCGCCCTCTCTTTGATGCGACTACTTTCTTCTTTCCCACAACAATAACCAGTTCTCACATTCTCCAACACCACCACGGTGCTTCATGGCTAATGCTTTTCCATCCATTACTTGATCTCGCTTGTTAGCCAAATTCTTAGGACCACCCACATATCTAGATCTCAAATTGAGTAATATATCCATGCTTTTCACATCATTATAGTGTGACCAAGGCTACAATTTCATTTCGATCAACGCCCACCTGATCTTGATCTGCCTCTATAGACACACTGGCTCACCAACGACAACTTCACATCGTTTTTCGATATCATGCAGATCTACACATGACTATACAACAACAGGCTTCATGCAGTATGGAGAATGTTTCATCGAGAATGCAGAACCATTTATGGGATCTAAAATCTATGCAGCTCAAGCCTGACATTGATTTATTTTGGCACATATCTAAACATTAATAGAATCCCTTCTCAACTCCGTTGCTTGTTTTCCCCACTGATCCGATGCTTTCAACATTCACCATGGGAAACACTTTCGATGTATGCTTTCAACTCACCTTCAGTAAGAAGAATCCAGATCTGCATCAGTGCAACAAATCATATCTCCATAAAAAATCATATCTCCATTCAGAGGCCAATAAAACCATGGTAATAGAAGCGTGCCTCTGAAGCCAAATATGGCTCTGATACCAAATGAAGAAAAATTTATTGGAGAATATCAATGATTGCCAAGGAATAATTAATCATAAAGAGTAACAAATCATAAACATAAACATAGATGTTTAACCAGGAAAAACCCAAAACTCCAGGGAAAACCCATCCTAATGCAATTTCATTAGCCTTGGCCAAAACCCTGGCCAATCCAGCCAAGTCAGCCTTCACTGCTCACATCCAGGCCTACCTTACAATGAAGTATTCCCAGCCTTTTGTAGGCTCCATTACATGTAATACCATGAGATGAAAACCATGGGTGAACAATACCATGTGCCCCAAAACCACTATTATTTATCCTATTCAACATTGACTCTATCCAGAGTCAAGTTTACCTAACACTTTGCCTGTTAGATCACGTAGCAAACAAACAACTGAAGCAACACAGCCTAGTTAACAACTAAAAACTTCCACTCCTGCTAAAGATAAATCAACAAACAAAAGGTTTAATTCAAAGGCTACACAAACAAGTCCTGTTACATCAGACTCTCCACCTATATCTAAAACAATGGTTATCTCAGATACCATTGAAAATAATATAGTTGAAGACATGAAGATGACTAGGGAAAATATTTCAATTCATGAGCTTACCAAATTGAAGAAACAACAACAAATCTTACTTATAGAATTAAAAGTTTTCCCTGCTTCAAACTTACCCGCTCCAGTCATAGTTGAAGCTGCTAATGAAATGGGTAAGCCACCTTCACCTTCAGTAAAAATAGATGCCTTAGATTTAATTATGATAGGTGATCGGTCCATCTCTCATACTCCCCCATTTCTCTTAACCTATGAGATCTATAACAAAAATGTTCATAATTGTTTGATAGACTCAGGGGCTTCTTCGAATATAATGCCAAAATCAGTTTGTACTAAATTGAACATTACTCCTTAGAGTTCTCTAGTTCATATAGTACAACTTGACAAAGCTAGAGTAGAAGTGGTAGGAGAATTAAAATATGTTTCTATCAGATTATAATAAAATCCCAAGGTTGTTCAAATTATTGATACTCTGGTGGCAGACATTCCTGAATTTTATGGTTTAATTTTAAGTCGTGATTGGTCTAAGAAACTTCATGGATATTTTTCAATAGACTCGTCACATATAGAACGTGAAAAATTTATGAAACATATAGTGACTACTCTTGAAGATCTTAGTGAGCCAGTAGCCTTCAATAACAACATTATTAGAAACTACTATACACAGTCATTTTTAGGAAACTTTAATGCTCAACCATCCCCTTTCTTTGATAACGCGGTTGTATCTCAGATTGAGAATTTTTCCCTGTCAGATAATTCTAGATGTATTAATCTTTTAGATAGAAAAACAGATAATTCCTTGTTTTGGACCCTTTATTTTGATGGTTCTAAATCTGAAGATGGTGCAGGTGCGGGTTGCATTTTAATAAACCCAGAAGGTGAAAAGACTATATTAGGCTGCCTACTATAATTTTATTGTACCAAAAATGTAGCTGAGTATGAAGCATTAGTTCAAGGTTTATTAAAAGCTATTGATCTAAATATCAAACATATGAAGGTTTTACGAGATTTAGAAATCATAGTTAGGCAAGTAAGAGATACTATCCATTGTAAGTCTGGACATTTATAACATTATCAATCATTAGTACAAGAATTAACTTCTCATTTCTTAGCCTTCAACATCTCTTCTATACATCAAATACAAAATGCAAATGCAGATTTACACGCTAATGTAGCATCAAAATTAATCCCAGCCCAAGAATTTAGTCCTGATATATTTTCTATTGAGTTGATTTTTAGACCATCTATTGCTGATAATATCACTAATTGGAGAGTATTCAACAATGACTCAGATATCATAGATTTTTTAACATCTGAAGAATCTTATGATAATAAAATCATGGATGAAAGCGAACATTACACTCAGATCAAGAAAGAACAAGAAGGAAATCCTATTCCAAAATAATTTTTCAATTTAGAAGACTTATATGATCTAAAGGATAGATTTAAAAGGGTAACCAACTAAAAAATACAAAATTCTACCTTAATATTTGAGTTAGTTAATCTAGGAAGTGAAGAAAAATCTCAAAATATAACTCTACGTCTTGGTTTATCTTCCAAAGAAAGATTATCATTCATCAAATTGCTTAGAATGTGAAAAAGTGTCTTTACCTTGGACTATTCTCATCTTAAAATATATGATACTTCTGTAATTCAACACACAATTCCTATGATCTTAGAGAAAAAACCCATACAACGGAAATTGAGAAAGATTCATCCAAATTTGGAAAGTCAAATTAAAACTGAATTAAATAATCTTCTCAAGGAAAAAATTATCTTTCTAGTTAGACATTCAAAATGGGTATCAAATTTGGTACCTTCCAGGAAGAAGAATGGTGATATTAGAATTTGCATTGATTTTAGAAATTTGAATAAAGCTTGCCAAAAGGACAATTTTACACTACCAACCATGGAACAAGTATTACAGAAAGTAGCTGGTTCTGAGCTCATGTCTTTTCTAGATGGATTTTTTGGTTACAATCAAATTCTCGTTCATCCAAATGACAGGTTAAAAACTACGTTCAGAACTAAGTGGGGAACTTATGTTTATCAAAAAATGCCTTTTGAATTAATTAATGCAGGTGCCACTTTCCAAAGAGCCACGGACACTGCGTTTAGAGGACTTATAAACAAAAAAATAGTTATCTATTTATATGACATTACTGCTTTCTCTAAATAGGAAAATCATCATGTAAATGACCTAAATCAAGTCTTTGAACGATGCACAAGGCATGACATTTCATTAAATCCAAAGAAATCATTTTTTTCTTTAGATTAAGGAAAACGTTTAGGATTCATTGTGTCAAAAAATGGTATCTATATTGATCTTGAAAGAGTTGATGATATTAAGAGAATTTCTTTCCCTCATAACAAGAAAACCATGCAATCTTTCCTTGGGCAAATTAATTTTGTTAAGAGATTTGTCCCTAGGCTTTCTCAAATAGTCTTACCATTGCAGAACATGATTAGGAAATTTTTTTTCTTCAAATGGGGACATAATGAAAGAGAAGAATTTGAATTGATTAAATAGTCAATTATCAATGCTCCATTCTTAACCATCCCTAGTTTTCTTAATCCATTTACATTATACACTTTTTCATCGGATACATCATACACAGTTGTTTTAACACAGTTGAATGACCAACAAATATAAACACCAATATCATTGTTTAGTTGAAATTTACAAGGTGTAGAACTAAATTACACACCTGTTGAAAACAAGAATTTGCTATTTTTAAAAGCCATAAAACATTTTAGACCTTTTCTCCTAAATTCTCATACAAAAATCATAGTTCCATTTTATGCAGTAAGACAACTTTTGATGCAGAAAGAATTAGGAGAAAAAATAGCTAATTGGGTAAATACATTACAAGAGTACGATGTAGAAATTAAACCCTCTAAAATCATTAGAGGTAAAGGTTTTTGCAGAATTCTTACAGGAGCATCACACTTACCAGTAGAAGAAGATTCAAGTAATGTGAAAATATCAGAGGTAAGCCTCAATGATTCAAATTCACAAGATGCTAATCTTATTTTTGATCTAAAAAACGGATATGCTCCAAATCATCTTATTTATAAAACAAAATGAGATCTTAGATTAAAAGCTAAACAGTATGAGCTACTCAATGATGTGTTATTTAGAAGAAATTTTGATTCTGTACTTTTAAGATGCTTAGAAAAATCTGAATCAGAGAAGGTCTTGCAGGAACTCCATGGTGGACCAGCTGGAGGAAATTTTGGAAGAAATACAATAGCACATAAGATCCTACATGCAGGTTACTATTGGCCTACAGTTTTCAAATATGCTCATGAATATTCAAGAACATGTAAAGTATGCCAAAGTACATCTAGAAAACAAAGAAAGCCAGCATTCCCATTACATCCAGTCAATATTGAACAACCATTTGACCAATGGGGATTAGATATAATTGGTGAGATTGTTCCTAAATCTTCCAAACAACATAGATATATTATCATAGCTACAGATTAATTTACCAAATGGGTGGAAGCAATTCCATTAGGAGCAGCTAATTCAGAAAATATCATTGATTTCATTAAACAAAATATCATAACCAGGTTTGGATTAGCTACTTTGATAATGAATATTATTTTTCTGGAACTACTATGATGGATTTTGAAATTAAAAGAGGTTTTAAACTAAAACATTTTGCTAATTATTATCCACAAGGAAATGGTTTAGAAAAATATACAAACAAAAATCTGATTAGAATAATCAAAAGAACAGTTGATCAGAATCAAATAAATTGGCATAAGTCATTAATTTTTTCTCTTTGGGCAGATCGGATAACTCAAAAAGATTCTATTGGCACTTCTCTATTTAATCTTGTATACGGAAAACAAGCTGTACTTCCAACCAATATAGTTATTCCATCTCTTTCCTTAGTTCAATTCATTGATGAAACTCCTACTTCTTCTTTACAATTTAGACAAGGTCAAATTCTGAAGTTAGAAGAAGAAAGAGAAAAATCCAAACAAACTCATGCTCATCATCAACAAATAATAAAAGCCTCGTTTGATTCAAATTCTCATTAGGGGAATTTTGAGGTCTAAAATGGGCCTCCTAAGAAAAATGTACAACCAAAATAAAATTTATAATAACCAATAGGATCCAAGATGATGATGTCAACCATGGGGGATGATTCACATTTTTTAAGTAAAAGGGTAAAAAAGTTAAAAAATAATAAAATAATAAAACTACTTTTTTAAATCGTATTTTCAACTTGTCTCCCAAATTGTTTACTAGAATTTCGAGCGGGAGTAATCATTGGATGCAAAATTTAATTCCTCATCCAAGGAGTACCCATGTTGCATACTTTCGATGGACCCTGCTACACAGAAAATGAGAAATACATGAAAAAACGTGATTGCAATCACGTTTTTCATGTATTTGTCATTTTCTTGTGTATCAGGTTCCATCGAAAGTATGCAACGTGGGTACTCCTTGGATGAGGAATTAAAATTTTCATCCAACGAGTTCTTCTACTATAAATTCGAGTAAAAAATTTGGGAGATAAGTTGAAAATATGAGTTGAAAAGTAGTTTCTTTCTTTTTTCCCTCTAAAATTTGATGATGTTATCAAATATTATTTTATTATTTCCACTATTATTTTATAATTTCCTTAGGAAGCCCATTTTACACCTCAAACTTCGCCTAATGGGCATTCCAAAGAATTTTCAAAATGGTGATTTGGAATTGAAATGGGACAAAGCGCATGAGGAAAAATTTAAACACACGAAGTTTCAAAATCTCTGGCTAGGTCCATTTCAAATAATTGAAGAAATAGGCCCATCAACATTTCTATTGCGAGATTTAGCACGCAAAAAATATTCTTCGCCTAGAAATGGGCAGATTTTAAAGAAATATTTCTCATAGGAGGCAACCCCTTCTATTCTTGTATATTAGTGTCTTTATCTTTTCTCCTTTAAAATAAAAAGTTGTTCAATATTAATATTTGGATTTTCAAATTTGATCTTAGATGATTTTCTTTTTATTTTTCTTTTCACTTATAAAAAATGAAAAATGTTTAAGGAAGGAAAATCAAAAGATTTAAAAAGACAAATTGATTTTGTCTTTCTGAAAAATGAAATTTCACTACAATCAGTTATTCTTTCATAAACTCTCATCTTTATATAGCCTGAATATTCTATTTATCAATCAAGAAAAGAAAATTTAACATAATAAAGACCTGTTTACAGAAAAGCAATATGAAACTCGACATTATCATCCAAAATCTTAAAAAGACCAATGATTCACCCCATCCGAAAAAATCTTATAAATTTTCAAAAGGAATTCAAAAGAAAATAAAATAAAAAATGCTTGGAAGAAAAACTTAAAAGATCATAAGTCTCATCACAGGCTTCTTTACCATGTTCGTAAGGAAATAGTTAAGCTGACATTACCAATACTATCTACCAAAATAGGGTAATGACTTAAGATTATATCAAAAAGGCAAGGGGTCTCATCAAGAGCTAGCTTGTTCAGATTAATTACTACTAGTGAGTGGCATTGTCATCATTTGGTTACCAAGCCAAGACAATAGCTTTTAGGTAAATAAATTAATAGATCAAATAAAATTCTCAAAGATCAGAATTTACTTTTGAAAATTTTGAGAAATACTGGATGAGATAACAAATCATTTTTGGGTAAAAGGTAACCTTGTCAAAAGCCTAAATTCTATTGGAAGAAAGGCTCTATCTATGATAAAAGGGTAAATTTTGATAAAGCTAATCTGTAAAGGCCACCTACATTATCTTTTTAAACTAAGTAAGGAATGATATATATTTTCATACTTATATCTTTAATAGAGGAACTCTTATGAATAAGTGAATAAGGGAAATTTTCATTTCTTAGTAAGATATTATTTATTTTTAAATTTCATTCCTATAACTATTTTATTTTAAAAAAAACTTAGAAATGCCAAAAAATTCTTATCAGAGATATCTGGTTCACCCAAGCGAATCGCCAATTGTTGTGCTATAAAACAACCCCCCATTTATTTTTATAAATAGGGACCCTTTAGAAATAAATAGGAAATTATTTTCTATTTCCTAAAACAAAAAACAACTTAGAAAAATATATATTTTTTAGTTTCTACCTTATTATTTTTAAGCGCATCGCAAATCACATATCATATGAATTCCAAAAGAGAAATAAAACCTAAGATATGTGAATTGCGATATGCGCTCAATATTCTTCGAAGATATGATTTAAAAACTTTACAAAAAAGCTTCAATCATTGTTATATTTTTTTTATCGCACCGCACTTCACTTAGTCAATCAAAAACTTTAAAAGAAAAATGATATAAGTTGCAACCCCGCAGACTCGATGAGAAAATAAAGTAGTAAATATAAAAAATTTGGTTATCGCGACCACTTCAGTTTTATAATAAATCGCAATTCGCATTTCGCACAACTTATAATATACGCTTAATTGTTATCATATAAAAGTTGTGATCTGAAATTTGCGCAGATTGCATTTCGTAGCCTTTAAGGGTAAGTATTACAAAATATTATAAGTTATAAATTGCAATATGTGCACCAGCACCATTTAATGAATCAAGTGTGTAAAGCATCTTGTGTCATGTCAAAATGAAATTTAAGATCTTAACGTCTTTAAAGAAATTGATAGATCTTACATACGGAGATATATGAATATTAATTCAGAGATTATGAATGATGATTGATGTTATATTTTAATAGATTGATATCTTCTTGCGTATGTTTGAAATAAATGATTGATTTATCTCTTTGATACTCCTTACTTGTAAAAATTCACTCTACTTGCAGCAAACCAATTAACGAATTGAAGAAGAGAAAAATGAGAAAAAAGGGAAAAGAAATTTCTCAGACATCGTCCACTGAAGACACAGATATGTCTCCATTATTTTCAGATACCGTCTACAAAAAGGATTGTGGCAGTTCGACATGGGAAGGATGTATAAAAATTTTGAAAATGAAGGACCAAGAGTGATAAAAAAAATTTCTTCGACAGACACTACTTCTACCTCCAACGCAGCTCTTTTTGACGTTTCATGCTCATACATTCAGAGGATAGGTGCAAGACCAAATATTCTTCCTTATACAGACATGGTTAAGTGGGAAATTGACAACTTAAACATTTAGTTTGACCACACACAAAATCACACATGACGCTCATAATCCGATTTATAATGCCAACGCAATAACATAATTTTATATCAACTTTAGAGAGATAAAAGAATTAAAATTTGAAATATAATTAATAATATTAAAATTATTCAATTTGAATCATAAAATTAAATATCTCACTACACAATATTGGGTAATATTAATTTGTATTTGAAAATATATTAATAATGCAAAAAAAAATATGAACAATGTGGTTTATAAATAAAATATTTCAATAACCCACACGTCTATAAAAGTTTAAAAAATAATCTTATAATTAAAACATTTTTAAATATTAAAAGTAATTTCAATATTTCACATTTTTTTTTTTGCATGTGTATTTTTGGATCATTTTGTCAAAAATAAAGGGAAAATTTGTTGAAAATGTAACTTTAAGTTTCCTGGCATAAATAATTTAAATGTCCTATAAAACTAGATATTATATCCATTATCCATTCAATAATGTAATTTAATACCAACCATCAGTTTATCAAGCGTGAAAAGAATTAAAATTCTTTAGATGCAATTTGTTTTCCATATTTCCATTAAAAATATTTCTATATCAAATTTAATTTATTTGTACATTTGGTAAGTTGGTTTATCTAATTTATTAATATATATAATGTCTGTGTTGAATATTGTTGAGAACATTATTAAAATGTATTATATTATTAGAAAACATAAAAATTATTAAAAATCCAAATAATAATTTTAATTTTCATTATATTTAACTTATAATATTAAAAATAAAATAAAATATAAATTGAAATAATATATGTTTACATATATTATTTAAAAATGTAAATTTATTTTTTAATAAAATTAATATTTTTTTTTCTTTTAATTTTTTTTTTCTAAGTAAACGTAATCTATTAACAGTGAAAATTATGTACAGCAGGCCATAGCCATTTCCTTGCCTAGTGTAGTGGCATTTTGAACAAAAAACCAATGTTGAACACTGCCCTTCAAGAGGGAAACCAGTGCTGAGTGTTTTTCAAGAAAAATCCCACGCAGGGGAGACATGGAGTTCTGAGTTTTGATATCATGTCTAACAGAAACTAAAACATATACATCATAACAGACAGGAACAAGCCCTGAAGAAAGGGCAGAGACAAAGCACAAAAAACAGAGTAAGAGGGAGGTGCTACTCATCAAGAGCTTCTTCAACGACCCTGCACCAGAGTTCATCCGGTTCCCCGTCGTCCTTGTACAGGTCCGCAATTGAATGAATCACCTTGACCCTCTGCAGTATGCGCCTCGCTCGTTTGTCCTCCAGCATTCTTCATCTCGCTCGCTTGACTTCCAGTTTTCAGATTTCTGCATTCATGCTCAGCATCCCGGCCAACGCTGAGAAGGTCATCTAATGAAGTGACCAAAATCCCTGGCGGAGAAGGATGGGCCTTCTCAGCATGTGCGTGACCAATGTCGTCTTTCATCACGTTCGGCAGCGTACTAGGCTGACCAGCCACGCCTTTGCTAGCGTTGTCCTGAGTGGCTTTGCCCACCACATCCTGCAAATTCATGCTGTCAGTGAGCTTCATGCCAGCATTGTGCCCCGAAATCTGGGCGCCCACATTGCTGCATTCCGCCCTGCCAGAGTAAGGAGTTATGTTCTGAGGAGTTTCCTGAAATACGACCGTAATTGAGGCTATCACTCTGGGACGATTAAGAGAGCTATTGAAAAAAAAATGCATAGTGTGGGGCTGAGCAGGAGGAGTCGGAGGATTGGGGGCACGAAAGCTGCATCCAAAGCGATGAAGACGACCCCTATGTGCACTAGAAAGGCTGTCAGAGTTGGTGGAAGACGCTGAGGAGGTACTGGAGGAGGTGGTGGAGCGCCGAATCTGGCGTCTGGTGGATCCTCTTCTGCAACACATCCTATGTCTGAGACGCGGCATATCCTCGGATGAGATAGCAATGTGGGGAGGTGAATGCAGGACTGAAGCTGGGTGCGTTTGAGTAGGCAAAGTCACCGAGGCGAGCATGCAAGAGCCTGCAAGAGAGTAGTGGAGGCTGTCGCCTAACTCCAAGCAACAATTGAGACTGGTTCTCTTGCCAGTTAGAGTGCGTGCGTAAGAACGCCTAGCCTCTGGAGTGCATCATCGATTAACAGGCTGAGGAGTTCTGCTAGAACCATGACCGCGCGCCATTCTATCCTCCCAATATACCGTGCAACAATAAGTCCTTCGCATTAAACCTTCATAAATTTGAGCTGAAGACATGGCTAGGTCGCAGCGTGTGAAAAGGTCTCGAGGATCGTAGGCGAATTTGTTATGAGCACCGGTAGTTAAATGCATTAAACTCTGAACATTCCAATTGATGAACCAAATGACAGCTTCGAGGCAGGTAGGCATATGACGACGCATTATGCCCCTCGACCATCCTATCACCTTAATTCGCTGCATCGTCACCCGCATTCGGGGCTATTTTTCTTTTAATTGTTATAATGGTAATTTTTTTATTGTTGAAATATTTATAATTTGTTACATTATGATATATAGACCATCAATTACAAGCTCATTGCAACACCGCATAACTTTTAACATGACTAAAATTTTTTCATATCTCCATAACACAGAAATTAACTAAAAATTCAGTTAAACTTATCAAATATCAACATTATAACTTATTATAATTTAAAATAAAAATAAAAGAGAAAAACTCTAATTAATGAAAACAATTACTAAACTTAATTCATGAGAATCAAGGACAGAGTGGCATATTTATTCATGTGATGAACATATTTGTGTATTTGATTGAGCAACACTCACCAGGAAGATTTGTACTAGTGATGAATGCTCACTCTCCTATAATTATTTAGAGTCATGAATGACATTATTTAAAAACAAAGACCATGATAGAGTCATATTCGTGCTAATATACCTCAAGATAGTTTCCCAAATATCTAGGGATTATCATATATATCACTAAGCTGTCTAAATTGTTCTATTTATTAATTTTTCATTGCTTCATTATGAATAATTTTGCAAAGTTACTATTTTTCTAAGTCTGTAACTTGAAATGTCCCATTAAACCTTGAAGTAAATGGTGAATCAAACCACCTTGGCTTAGCATCTGATATAATGTAATCCCATCTGCATAATGCCATAAAATATAGCTCTTATATCAAAATATCCAAAAATGAAGAAAGGAAAAACATGAGCGTCATATGTTTTGTATAATTGAGAGCAGTAATTCTTACTGAAATTTTTTCACAAGATGATGTAAGAAAGACGACATGATCACCATAGCGAACTCATCTCCAGGACAACGTCTAGGGCCGGCTCCAAAGGTTATATAGGGTGTGCGATTCATATCTACGTCCTGAAAGGATAAGAGGGTAAAATGTGAGTATAGAAGTAAATCACATTATTTTTGTTTTTTAGTTGGTAAGGCTCGGGCATATCTCTCACCAGCCAACGCCTAGGATTGAAAGCAAGAGGGTCTGTGTAGTACTTGCTGTCCAAGTTGGAAAATTCATCAAATATTATGCACGTCCATCCTTTGGGAATCGTATATCCTTAAACCACAATCATTTATTCAATTGTTAGAACTTAGAACTAGAAACCAGTGGTGTTAAAAAACAATAATTTTCTGAATTTGCGAGTGGTGGCATACCTCGAATTTGTACATTCTCGGCGGTTTTCCTCAACAACATGTTGTTTAAGAGTCCATCCCCTAATCTCAAAGCCTCCTTGATAACCTGGGTGAAGTCAATAAAATCGGATCCGTATCATGGTTTTCGCATTATAGTTTGTCAAGATAGGGATATAAATGGAAACCAATTAATCAAATATATATTATAACTTAACACATTTTGTAAAAGCCATTGATTTATAGTCATCCCATGAGAACTTCTCATTCTCCCCTTTGGTGCATTTGATCGATTCGTGTTCTTCCTGCATCATGTTAGTGGACATGAAATATTAGTGTATATAAAACATCATATAGTTGCAGTGGTATCAATAGCTTTCCAAATTGGTCATGTTGTGTGAGAGAAATATCTTTCAAATTTAACTGTACTAACCATGAGTTCTTTGAGGATGTGCGGATTTTCTGGCATCAATGTTAGTAGGTCGTCTGGTGTGTCATGGGATAACATGTTCATACTCCTCGCCTCGATAATGTTTTTTATTTGATTAGAAAGCTCTTTCTTCTTCTGCAGATCCAAAAGGGAATATCCAATAAATGGATGACTTTGCAAGAAAAAATATAAGGGCGAGGGTAAAAAATGAGAGGTAGTTAAATTTATAGTATTTATTTTTTCAGAAAGAAGGTTTAACTTAAAAAGTAAGGGCTAAACTGGTATGAAATTCCTTTACAAACTAATGCTTTAAAATAGTAGTTGATGCAAACCGCTATTCTACCTGGGCTTCTCATGGAACTTTTGTTAGTTAGAATGTCTGAGAAGAAAAGGAGTTTTCTTTAGTGCGACTTTTTGAAGTTTCAGGTGTCCGAATCCCGTGAAAATTTTTGAGGTAAAATCTTGGTTTTTTTTATTCAAACTGGTTTTTTGACTCTGTATATGGATTCAACACCCTTAAAAACCTCTAGGGCACTTTGATTGTGCAAAGTTAGCAATCAAACTTCTCTTTTCAATAAATTCCAGCCAGAATTTAGAGAAATTACACAATAAAAAGTCACCGTAAAAGCCTTCAAAATGTCACACTAAAAACGTAAAAACCTTCAAAATGTCGCACTAAAGACTACTCGGGAAGAAAATGGTAATAGGTGAGGATGAACATCTACAATGTCCTTCTCTCGACAACAAATAAAAACAACAATAATGATTGTATAGAAACAGTCAAATACCATACGCCGCTATTACCCGCAAGCTTTTGTGGAAAGATGTGCCAGGGACGTTGAGCGGTACGCTGAAAACTCCTTTTCTATAAACATAAAAATCTTCTTTCATTTTGTCAAACTTTGTGTCCGCTTTAAGACTTAACAAGTGGTGGGCCAGGAGTGAAAATATCATCTGCATCCAAATCCAAACAATGGAAACAGTTAATGGTCAAAATCTTATAATATTTTTTTTGAAGATCAAAGCCACATGACTACCTCTTCCGCTTCATGGATGATATCTACATTTCTCCCTCCCCATCCCGAGAGGAGAGGTTATCACGTTTGTATTTCCGAGAGAAGCTGGCGTTTGGAGACTGGAAATACCGATGACACGCATGACATTCCCTCCTCGTTTCATCTTGTGATATTCTCCACGTCCTGTCATTATATTAGACTTCCCGGTTAACTCCATGGTGGAGGTCGGGTATTGAGGAACGAAAAGCCCACCATCGTTCTGCAGAATAAAAGTGTTTACGTGCGGATCGGTGGAAATTATGACTGGAAATCCCAGTAGACATGTTTTAAACAAATCTCCGTACCTGAATAGACGTGAGTTAGTAATTAATACTTATGCAAATATGAAGGGTTTAATAAATTCTTTGATTAATACGAAATTTGTGATTTTTACGATAGATACCTTTTACTGGTTTAAAACCAAAGAGAGCCAGCTTAAAATCCACAGACAAAATAGAACGGAAAAGTTTAAAAACAAAGAGAGCCAGCTTAAACTCCACAGACAAAATACAACGGAAATGGCACTGACAAAGTGTATATATCCATTATAACTAAGGATATCATTAATATTTTATAATTCTCAGAGAAGCGGAGAAGATGTTGGTTAGATACGAGCCTATCAAGTAGTGATAAGTAAATTATACACTCGGACTCTTCATTTAAGTAAATTTAATTATGTATAAAAAGTATAAAAATGATGTTTAATCTGAAAAATATTTCTCAAAGGAAAATATCTCTAGGTTATAACATGATAATAAGTATTCATCTACCGATGATGATACCTATTCATGTACAAAATGTTTGCAAGATGAATACTGATAAATGATGAAAATGGAATAGAGTAATACTAATTCTATAACCTATTAAAAGTGAAGGTAAAGAAGTTTCAAAAAAATATGTTGAAAGGAAAGAGTATGAGTAGGCTAAAAATATTTGTTAAGAAAAGAAATTAAAATGGTCGAGGAAAGTAATCTCAATGACCATGGTTAAACTCTGAAGTAAAAAAAGATTGGTTATAAAAACGCAGAAATGATAACAATTGCATGATATTAGCAACTATGCTAAAACATGATAACTCTACTATCATATCAAAAGGTCCTAAGTCCTAGCAGCGTCTCAAGTTCAAGTTCCAGCCAGCAGAAAAGTAATCTCATTTGTATACTGAAACATATAATTAAGGTTCTTCGTGAATCATTATGATTTTTCTTCAAAATGGAGGTTATAAAGAATTACATGACTAACCTATCAATTACTTTTTTCTTTTGCGAAAAAAAGAATAAGCTCGTAGTAGCTAGAAATAATGACTTTAAAACGATGCAAGTGGAAAGAATGCATTTAGAATTATCCAAGAGGGTTATCGCACCAATGTAAAATTACTTCATACATTTTTCCAAGGTTGAGTATTTATGAATAAAAGGCATCTATGGAGTTTAATGTAAGTGAGTTTGAAGGAAAAAGAAATTGCCAATGAAAACATAATCGCGTGTCAACGCCTTCAAATTTTCTTAAGAGTAACAAGCTGCACACCTTATCTGATACAATTAGCTATTGATCAAATGACTCTCCAGGTGAGAACCTGGAGAGCGTACAAACACTCACACACACTGATGCGTACAATCAAGAGAACAACCTAGTACATATAGGCTTTCTCACAAATAGGTGGTTTGAACCACTCCCCGAATATTAGGATCTGAGATCTAGAATTAGAATCTCAATCCTATCATAACTTAACTTTCTCCATTAATTTCTAACACTCCCCCTTAATGGAGAAAGGGTACTAAAAAAGAAATAGCATATGCCTGCTGGTCTAGTCTCAGCTAGGCTTACAATGGTAAAAAACATAAAAAAACTTGGTAACAGAGTTTTCAGAGTTTTCATCTTAGTCTTCTTTGCGTGAGATCCATGCTTGTTCATTTGTGGATGAGGCTTCATCTTCACTTTCTTTGCCATGAGATAGTGATGTATCTTTGCCTCATTTCTTCCCCTGTGAAGGAAACCTTGATTTCTTGTTCTCATCCTTCTCAGAATCACGGCAGGCTCAATAGGAGACTGTTCCTTCTCACTATTTCCGGTGTCAATCATCTGAACATCAGCGATGATATCTTCACCATTGATTACAACAATTTCTGGGTTAATTTCATAAAGACATGGTGTTTCAAGCCATGCTTCAAGAAACTTCAATTCTTCTTCAAAATTTATTGCTGATTCTTGCCTACCAATATTTTCATCTTCCTGCTCCTTCATAAGAGCTTTCATTTCACCATCTCTCCCTACTTCATCCTTTTCTGCTGACATAATTATGCCTTCATCCAGTTCTGTTGCTACAAGCATGTTCTGCATTTGATCTGTATGTGAAGATAGGCCTTCCTTCTCACCAAATAGTAATTCATCAATTTGATGTTTTTCAATCATCAAATTGGTCCACTCATCATTGGATATATAAGTCTCATCAAACTTGATTTCTGCATCAAGAAAACTTTTAGGTTCTACAATAATGGATGTGTTTTCATCATTACAAGTTTCAATTACAGATACACATTTATCACCCATCACTGCATCTTCAGTTTCACAATCAAATATGGGATCATTATCAAGAGCAATATCTGTAGCATCATTGCCCTTATTCAAACAGTGTTTCATTTCTAAAACATCCCATAAAAACTTTGTACTAGGAATCTCTCCATATTCATATATTATGCTGAATATGATATTGTCATCTACTGCAGATGTTATAAGACTTAATGCTACTGTATCTCCACTATCGTTAATAACATCTTCAATATAATCCAATAAATTTAACTTCCATAGTACTGTTTTTATTTCAGTTGTCCAGCTTTCATAATTCATACCTGAAAAAAATGGTAAATCTGGCATTAACAATTTAATAATCTCACCAAATTCCAAATCAACACCTTGATCAGCAGTTGGTCCATCACTGTCAACCTGAAACAAATCACAAAATTCTGCAACACAATATTTTGCACTTCTCCGTTGATGCTTTTTCCTGAATTTTCTTCGAGACTCTTTCAATTTACTTTGACGACCCATTTTCTCCTATTTTCTCCCTTGCAAGAACACTTCTTCCACTGCAACGATAACCCACACAGGCACCACGGCTCCTTACGCTCCTCCTGTCTGAGCGCTGAGACAACACAAGAGCCTCAATGGCAGCGTCGGCTCTCATTCCTAGAGCCTCAACGCATTCAATCGGCAGCCACAGTTGCTGCAAAATATATCTCATTGCAGAACAG
This sequence comes from Pinus albicaulis, assembly GCA_034641835.2. Lineage (NCBI taxonomy): Eukaryota > Viridiplantae > Streptophyta > Pinopsida > Pinales > Pinaceae > Pinus > Pinus albicaulis. The sequence goes on from JAXQQM020075283.1 coordinate 91,551, forward strand.
ATCGTTAACACAACAGAATGCAGCCTATATAATGCCAACACAATACTTGGATGTCCAGACTCCGAACGCTTTTGACAAGAAATACTACTTGAATGTGAAAAGGAAACAACACACAGTTTGAACCTATTGTCAGGCTACACCCACTACAATCACCTCCCAAAGTAGTGCGCTTCCCACCTCTGCTTAATCATTGTAGGCTACTTGAATATCAATCTACACGATCTCTGCATCATTAAAAAAATTCCTTCCATAGACTGCTCTGGACCGAATACAAGAGACTACTGTATAAAACACAGACTTATAAAAGATAGAAAGGCAGGGTTCGGGCCTCTCTCACCCCACGCAATCCACAACAATCGAAACGCTGGAAAATAAAACTTTGTTTTAAGGTCTCGAGCTTCGACTCTGAGATGTAGAATGGCAGATTCAATATGCAATGACATATCAGAATCACAATGGCCTCCAATGTCTCCTTCATGCGGTGAGTTCTCCACAATCACCATGAGCACTTAAAAAACGTTCAGTTTTGACCACGACCACCGCAGATTTAGTAAGAGGAGGGAGGCATTGCACAAAAAAGAATTCAGTTTCGTAAATTTAGCCTCTACCAACACACCTTACACCATGATTCAACCAACATTGATGACAAAAATTAAGTCAATGACATTATTTCAAGAAATTGTTGCAACTACTGACAACCAACGCATTTGACCCGAAAAAAAAAATTGCGGGAATCCGACGTTGACTTTTATGCAAGATGTCAAGCGGATCTCCCTCGATGACTTCTATTTCTCTTACGCAACCTGTGGAGCAGATCTCCCGCTTGCTCTCCTTTAGCTCGAAGCTCTCACACACACCACACTAACACTCATCGATTCACACCACGCAGTTGTGCACATCCACACCACTGATAAAATTGGCTCTGCAGGCTGCAGACCATGGCTCTGCTGGCCGCTGGGCAGATCCACTCTTCCGATGCGAGCAGATCCTGTAGAAATAAAAAACTCGTGACAGTCCACCGTCACGATCCACGCAGTCTTGATTACCCGCAATGAAAGGTGTTGATTACACGCAGTCTTCCACGGCTCCACACAGCCTTCACTGGCCTCAACTCCTTTACTGGAAACCAATGGCGAACACTCTTCCTCCTTGACAATAATACACAGCTCGTCTCCTCAGATCTGGATTTAGATCTCAAATGAGCTATCTTGCAACGCTTCCAAACGACCTGCTAGAAATCAAACGAGGCAGGATGCGCTCCACTGCAGATGACCACGAGATCTAATTATGAGATTAGATCTAATCCGCACGTCCTCGCAGCAGATTCCAGACTCCGCACCAATCCACCACACAACGTTCCCTTTTCTCTGGCAGTGTTGCACGAATGGCTCGGCGTCTCCGCAGCGCGGAGTGCTCCTCCTCTCGATGGACACCGGATACAACGCTGTCCTTCACGGATCCAGCATTCGGGATCACAACACACGAGAAAACGTAAGTTCGTGGTAGCTCCCTCTAGTGTGCCTCCACACACAGCTCAGTCACGGGCTGCTCAGTCCTTCACGACCACGCAATTCACCATCACGACCTTGATAAAACGCCTTCACGGCCTCCACACAACCTCACGGCCTTCATAAAATGCCTTCACGGCCTCCACACAGCCTCACGGCCTGCCTCACACAGTACCGCAACAGAGAACACAACTCTGCACCAGCGAGCCACGAAATTCACCTTCACGGCCTTCACTTGGGCTCTTGGCCTCACGCAGCATTCACTCTCCCACAGATCTATTTAGCTTCGACCTGAAGCTCCGATACCATGATAAAATTAGCTATTGATCAAATAACTCTCCAGGTGAGAACCTGGAGAGTGTACAAACACTCACACACACTGATTACATACAATCAAGAGAACAGCCTAGTACATATAGGCTTTCTCACAAATAGGTGGTTTGAACCACTCCCCGAATATTACGATCTGAGATCTCGAATTAGAATCTCAATCCTATCCTAACTTAACTTTCTCCATTAATTTCTAATCTATTTAGCTTCGACCTGAAGCTCCGATACCATGATAAAATTAGCTATTGATCAAATAACTCTCCAGGTGAGAACCTGGAGAGTGTACAAACACTCACACACACTGATTACATACAATCAAGAGAACAGCCTAGTACATATAGGCTTTCTCACAAATAGGTGGTTTGAACCACTCCCCGAATATTAGGATCTGAGATCTAGAATTAGAATCTCAATCCTATCCTAACTTAACTTTCTCCATTAATTTCTAACATTTAGCTACTGCATGAATTGGAATGGATGTTTTTTAATATTGTGTGGTATTATTGTGCTAAAATATACAAATTTTAAGCATTATGAGGACTTCATTCTTAGAACTTAGTTATTCTATGTAATAGCAGATTCTTAATTAAATGTTATATTTGAGATGAAAAAGGTATTTATCAATGAAATAAATGAATATATAAAGGCTGAGTGAATGTTTTATTTAAAGTGGACATTGAAATATTTTTTTTATTTTTTATTTTTAATATTTTTTAATATCACGCATGTCATGAACTCTATGTTAAGTATAGAGGAAATTTCACATCTCTTTTACACTATGTTGTAAAAAAAGTGTCTCAATAATTATGTGGGGGAATTGAAAAGGAAATTGGATGTGGGATCACTCTAATTAATGAAAGAGAAAGTGAAATACATGCTGATAGGAATGGGAAAGTGTCGATGCTTTCTCAATAGTTTAATTGATGGTTATTGGTGTGAGTTACACATGAGATCACACCAAAAGAAACAAAAGAAAATGGAAACATATCAACCCCACAATCAATAAAATTGATATTACATGGAAAAAAAAACTAAAGGAAAAAAGTATGGAATAACTACACTCAATTTTATTTTCTCAATAGTTGCAAAATTACAATGTTTGGTTTTCTAGAACATTTACAATTACATCATATGAATTTTATTCAATAGCATTTCTCTTATTTCCAAAGGATGTATTCTTAGTCATTGTTCTTGGATCTACAGAAGCATTAGCTTTCTTAGAAGTAGCTTAAGTCTCTTCAACGACTCATCTACAGATACTCATTTTTATCGACATACTGTAACCCTATTGTAGATTCATGTCATTGGAAGGCCCAATTGCAAATTCAAAGGTTGACTTTGCAACTAGGCCTGTGATGACATGAATCTATAATTGGGTTATTGTAAGTATAATGATAGGTGACACTATATAGGCAAGATGGTAGCTCGTTGAACTATCATGAGGCTCTTCATGATATCGATTGACATCCTCCTACCTTGTCATAACCTTCCATAACCAAAAAATTATGATTTTGTTGAATGCTTTGAATTGATTTGAGCCACTAACCATTTGATGCTTTATTGAGGATCATTTTTAATTCATACTTTCTCATTGGGAGGCTTATGGTCCCTAAAAAGTTAATTTGAAAAGGATATGTAAACACAGAAGGCCTCCACTTTCCCAAGTTCATTATTATATTAGATATGAAGGATGCATATGGTTTGAATGCAAAGTGGCATCCACCCAAGGTATTCATCCACCCATGAGACATTTATCACTCATGCTATTGTAAGTGGAATCCCCCCATGGTATTCATTCACCTATGATATTTTTCCCATGGTATTGTAAGTGGCATCCACCGTGGTAATCATCCTCCCATGGTATTTATCCACCCATGGAATTTACCCATGGTATTGTAAGTGAGATCCACCCATGGTATTCATTCACCCATGGTATTTACCCACTCATTGAATTTACTGTGATATTATAACTAAAAAAAGGCTATAAGTAACAAGTCACATTTTGTAAAAAGGACATATTGTCCCCACTATAATGTAGCTTCTACAATTATTCTATGTTTTAATAAAAAAAGCTTTCTTTGTGATTTTGTTTATTGTGTATTCTCCTTTTTTCTTATGGAAAATCAATTTTTTAGATATTGAGGGGCACCTGTAAAGATCCACATCGATGATATCAGTTCAGTTACAAATCCATGAGAATGAGGGTTTGCTACATATTTCGGTTTCAAGTTTTGCAGTCAATCTTAGGCAAACTTCGTTACAAGTTCTCAATGTCCACATAGAATTTTAGAAGGTGCAAAATATCTCATTTGAAAGTATTTTCGGTTAGCTCCCAAATGTGTTTTTTACAGAATTTCAATATAAGGAAAAAGAACCTCTAGGAGATGTTTTTTGAGAAGCCCTTATAAAAAATATCCCGAGATATCTGTTTGTAAGCGGAGGGTCACTAGAGAGGTTGGCGGATGGAGATTTTTTGCGAGATGTTTATTTTGTGGTGCATTTCTAATCATAAAATGCACCGGTGCATTTTATAGAAAGAGTGCACCTATACATACTATCAATTAGCTACCCGAGACACCATGCTCTTCGTACAAGCCAGATCCCAGTGTGTCTAAGTACTCATTTATACTGTAGGTGCTCTACATACAAAGCTGACTCGGTGTGTCTCAGTAATCACGGCGCTATGATAACAATGTGCGGTGCACCATTGATAAAACCTGCAGGTGCATCTCAAAATCGAGCGCAGAAAAAAAGGGTTAATTTATACTTGTAGTAGCTAAAACCTCATTTTTACTTGTTCAATGCTCTGAACCTCTCAAGAATTGGTGTGGTTTATCTTCTGCAGGGCGCCACTGCCATCGGTGCTCCCATTGCACGCATTCTTTGATGTCCATTACTCGGCGTATCCACGAGTTCAAAATTTTTGAAAAACGGTGGGAAAAATTTGTTTTCCTAAATTTCTCGGCAAAGATGCCTCCTCAACGCGAAAATGTCACGAGGTAATCTACTTGTTTCTCAATAACTAAACCTTTTTAGTAGATTAAAATTTCAAATTAACTTAAAATTAGCAGTTTATCTACGTGCTACGTTCGAGCGGGTTCGGCTGCATCACCGTTGTGATTGCTTTCTATAAAATTTACGGAGTGATGCTGAAAGTGGAAAACAAGATCTTCCTAAATCTTGACGAAATTTGAATGGGTAAGAAGAATAATTGAATCGGTGATGTGTATGCTAATCAAATTAGCTTAAAACGAGTGCTTGAAAGATAAGCATTTATTTTTAATGTTGAAGTTAAAAACTTAAGCATCATGCATAACATCAAAATATAATGAGCATAAACAAATTAGTGACGAGTTCATCCGCTTGGATTACGTCTTCGGATTGCTTCAAAGGTGTTTGACCATTATATTAGGAAAGCCAAGAGAAAAGGTTACATTGACTTGTTAGGCTGATCGCTTATCAACACTACGACAATGTGGAAAAATTCTGCGAATGAGATTTTCAAAGTGGCTCTTTTCTTGAGAAGGCAAAACTTAGATGGCACGAAAATATAGTGAAAGTCGACACACTCTATCTAGTGAAATGAAGCAATTGGACCTTTGCACGCTTGTAGATGGGTAGAGTTTGATGTTTTGATGTTGAATTTTGTGCTATACAACGATCTTCAAATCAAATTGTATGCAAAGTGTGGTACTCTCCACCTCCAAAAAAATCCTACAAAATAAAACTCGTACAATGTGTGAAAGCTTCCTCCGATGCTCCTCAAAAACACTCTTCTTTATTCTTCTCTCGAAAGACCTCCTCCTCTTCTTCAAAACATCTTCGTGTTTTTATAAAGTAAGATGAGCGAAAGAAATATGCTAAACCTATCCATTCCCACATTTCTATCTTCATACATCGAAGATAAAGGTTCATCGGAGTTTAATTTAAATGCCACATTTAGATAAGGATTTAATGATTAATATCCTTTTAAACCTTTTTTTAGACTTTTCTCGAGATCATGATGGTTTTCTTGAGATCATCGAGGCCAAATTTAGATTTAAGTTCTGCAACTAAATGTTTTGTTGTCCTTGAGATTAATGACACTTATTTCTTAGGGATAAGGTATTAAATTAACTTTAGCGCCTTTTAATATTCCAAAACCCAAAATAAAGTTTTATAATAAATTTTTAAACCCCAACGGTTAGGAGAACAATGACGAGAATCTTGACGAGTTTGGCATGTGGCGGCTTCGAAAGGCGGCTACATCGTGGTCAATCCCGACGATTAAGAAGACGGTGCGGAATTCGACGAGTTTGGCATGTGACAACTTTTCGGAAGGCGGCTACATCGTGGTTACATCACGCCGGTCGCGGTCATGGCTTATCCATTCACATGAATAACTCCGATGATGGAAGTCATGGTTTTGAGCGCCACGTGATTATCAGTTGCGGTCAACGGTAAATATTAATCAAGCGCGATTTCACATGGATAATAAATTCGTTGGTGGCGGTCAAAGGCGTGAGTTGCTTAACTGCTGTATATGGTTTCCACCAGGGCCCATTTCCCGTTAACATGTTCACGTGATATTTCAAGACTCCAAACGTGGTCTAACATGTCTCGGTTACCGCTTTGTCATAACATTTACAATTTGTAATGTTTTTTAATGTTTTTAAAATGCGAAAGCCATAGTTTTCATACTATGCACCTTAGGTTCTAGTCTTAGGTTATGTTTTTGAGATCTAGGACTTAGACCTAGGACTCCGACTAGAGTTTTAAAAACATAACCTTTTGTGCTATACTTAGGAATTTTAGGATTTAGTATTTAAAAAATCATGTTTTTAAGACTAATCACTAACATTTTACTTTAGAACTAACACTTATCTTAAACTCCTAATGCTAATGTTTAGACTTAGAGTTTTATTTATCCTTAGGTATTTTACATAGATTTAACACTTTACAAATTTTCACCATGACTTGCTCTTTAATGTTTTCATGTCACGGATCGACACAACTCAACATGACGACTTTCTACATGACGACATTTTGGACTTCAATTCATTAAGAGAAAAAAAATTGGCGAATATTGTCGAAGTCACTAACGTTGATGTCGAAAAGCCGATGATGATCATGATATGATTTGTATTCTACATAAAAATAATGTTGCATGTGACCATCTTGGTTGTTTACCAATTTGACAAGATCTTGTTGATGACATGAGTCGATGAACCATTTCTTATAAGACCTTCTTGGTTGATGCAATTTAGACACAACTGCTTATTACAAAGTTGATGACTAATTACTTATAATGGACCATCTTGGTCATTTCGCAATTCGACACAAAACTTCGGGATCCAATTTGGATCGTGACTTTCCACAAAAGAACTTTTTGGCTCTCCAATTTTTTTTATTACAATGCATTGAAAAAAAATAACTCTAGATCCTACTTACAGGACTCAACTAGATCTAGAAAAAATTTTACAAACTCTTTTTAGACATATGGCATATAGTCACCCAATTCCATTTGGCAATCGTATGTTCCCCAACGGGGTGAATTGGATGGCTCTGATACTGCTAATGTCAATGTTGTTTCTTGTGGTAGAATTGGACGAGTTTCTCTTAGTATTCCCACGACAATTTGCAATGCGGAGTAAATTCTTTCTTTGGAATTTGTACTTGTTGCCTTTAAATTTCCTTTGAATGATGTTCATCTTCGGTGTATTCATTGTTAGATTGAAGTAAATTTTTACTGAACTCTTCTTCACTTGCAGGTGTTTCATCATCTTCTTGTGGTTGGCTTACGGTAGCTCCACATTTCTTGCTATGAGCTCTGCTTCGCTGACAATGTTCTACACAATGTCATGAGCTTCCATAAAAAGGTGCATGGATATATTCTTTTAACACTTTCTACAACCCAATTTTGATAAAAGAAATAACTTCGAGAATCACTACTAGAAGATTGTTTTTTTACCTTTCTTGTCCTGTAGCTTCTTTGGCATAAGCTCGGTATGAAGAGACCAACATTGGTGCGAGATGTGACCAATATTCCTACAATAGTCACACTTCATTATGCCATATCCTAGGCCTTTATGCTTAGGCCTTTCTTGTACGATTATTGGTAGAAGTATTCCTTGACTATTCTTACCAAGGCCTTCTCCTTCTTGATATCCCATGGCCTTCATCATGGATAGACCTTTTCTTTTAGAATTTTTCACTTTGCTTCTAGCTAGAAACTTCCCTCTGAGTCTAAATCACTTTTTGGTGATACAATTATGTTGGGAGTTTCCTCGGCCAAGTGAGGAAAAGGTTCCAATGGCGTCTTTTGTTGATTTTTAGAGTTGATAAGAGAGAAGAACTATCTTCATCCTCTTGATGAAGATATAAGGTTGGCTTCTTTCCTAGATGCACCTTCTAGTAGATGATTTTTTTCCCCTTTTGTTCTTCCATAGATTTCTGTTCCAAGCTACCAATATCTACTTGTCACTTTCCCGGAAACTTGCACCATCCTTCATAGAGGTTGAGTGTTTTCTTTGCTGAAATTGTTGATTGAACTCCTCGAGTTCATTCAATGAAGCTTTTATTGAGTTATTGCCATTTATGTACGAAAAAATAGCTAGTACGCTACGATACCAAAATATGATATGAAAGTGGAAAACAATATCTTCCTAACTCTTGACGAAATTTGAATGGGTAAGAAGAATAATTGAATCAATGATGTGTATGTTAATCAAACTACTTAAAACAAAGTGTTTGAAATATAAAGCGATTAATTTTAATGTTAAAGTTCAAAACTTAAGAATAATGCATAACATCAAAATATAATGACTACAAAAATTAGCGATGGAGTTCATCCCTCTCAGACTACGTCTTCGGGGTCCCGCTTCAATGGTGTATGACCGTTATATTAGGAAAGCTAAGAGAAAAGGTTACATTGACTTGTGAAAGCTGATCAAAACCTATTAGTACTACGACAATGTGGAAGGAAATTCTGCGGAGCGGGCTTATCAAAGGTCGGAATTTTTTCTTGAGAAGGCCCTCGGATAGCCAAGAAAAAGCTAGTGAATGTCGGCACACTCTATCTAGTGAAATGAAGCAATTGAACCTCTACACGCTTGTAGATGGACCGAGTTTGATGTTTTGATGTTGAATTTTGTGCTATGCAACAATCTTCAAATCATATTGTATGCAAGAATTGGTGCTCTCCACCTACAAAAAATCTTGCAAAATAAAACTCTCTATAATGTGCTTAGGAGCACCTCGATGCTCCTCAAAAGCACTCTTCTTTCTTCTTCTCTCGATACCTCCTCCTCTTCTTCAAAAAATCTTCGTGTTTTTAAATAAGATGAGAGGAAATGACATTAAACCTATCCATTCCCACATTTATATCTTCATACATCGAAGATAAAGGTTCATTAGGTTTAATTTGAATGCCACATTTTTAGATAAGGAGTTAATGATTAATACCCTTTTAAACCTTTTTTTAGACTTTACTCGGATCATGATGGTTTTTCTCGAGATCATCGATGCCAAATTTAGATTTAAGTTGAGCAACTAAAGGTTTTGTTGTCCTCGGGCTTAATGACACTTAGTTCTTAGGGATAAGGTATTAAATTAACCTTAATGCCTTTTAATATGCCAAAACCCAAAATAAACTTTATAATAAAGTTTAAACCCCAACGATTAGGAGAACGGTCACGAGAATCCAGGTGGTTTGGCATGTGACAACTCGGAAAGGTGTTTGCATCTGCGGTCAATCACGATGGTTAAGAAGATAGTGCGAGAATCTGATAGTTTGGCATGTGACAACTTTTTCATCCAAGCAGTTGCCGGTCATGGCTTATCCAGTTCACATGAATAACTACAAACAATGAAAGCGGTCACGGTTTTTAGCGGCGGTAGTTATCAATTGCGGTCAACGGGTAAATATTAACTCGGCGCGCACACATGGATAATAACTCCATTGGTGGGAAGTCAAATGCGTGAGTTGTAACTCATGACGTTATGGTTTCCACCCACGATATTTCCCGTTCTATTCACATGATATTTCAAACTCTAGATGCTATCTAGCATGTCACGGTTATCTCTTGTCATAGCATTTCAAATTTGTAATGTTTTTTAATGTTTTAAAATACAGCTTCATAGTTTTTCATATTACGCGCCTGTAGGTTCTAGTCTTAGGTTATGTTTTAGATCTATGACTTAGACCTAGGACTTAGTCTTAGGTTTTAAAATATAACCTTTTGTGCTATACTTAGGCATTTTTGGATTTGGTTTTTAACATGTTTTAAGACTAATAACTAACATTTTTAATGGAACTAACACTTATCTTAGAATCCTAGTGCTAATGTTTAGACTTAGGATTTTATTTATCCTTAGGTATTTTACATAGATTTAGCACTTTATAAATTTTCACCATGACTATGCTCTTTAATGTTTTCATGTCACAGTCGACACAACTCAACATGACGACTTTCTACACTGACGACATTTTGGACTTCAATTCATGAAGAGAAAACAACATTAGCGAATATTGTCAGAAGTCACTAACATTGATGTCGAAAGTGATGACGATCATGTTGAGTCGTATTCCTGCACATAACAAGAATGTTGCATGTGACCATCTTGTTCATTTACCAATTTGACAAGATCCTACATTGATGACATGAGTCGATGAACCATTGCTTACTAAGACCTTCTTGGTTGATGCAATTTCGACACAACTTTGCTTATTACAAAAGTCGATGACTAATTACTTATAATGGACCATCTTGATCATTTTTAAATTTTGATACAAAACTTAGGATCAATTTGTATCAATAGGTTGCATCTTGAACGGTGTTATGCAGAGAAAATGCCAGAGTTTCGATGACAAACCAAGAAAACGCGCATAGCGATAAAATTTTAAAAAAATAACATGGTGGTCAAGTCGTTTATAGGACCACATCGTTGACTATGTAATGATGTCGAGAAGCGATGCGTTGACCAAACTAACTACCCTAGAGGGCGGATAGTTTGGTCGATGCGCGCACTTAACTATGATACATTTAACGGTGTGATCGTTTACGGAGGACCGTATGAGTTGACTATATATTGTTGTTGGGTGTTGCATTAACCAAACTCTACGCCTACTGGGTGGTTAGTTTGTTTAATGCACACGCAAAAAAATATTTCTGTTTTTTCATGGTGCGCGAAAATTTTTCATGCGCACTAGGTGCGAGTGCGTGATAAAGAAGTATGCTGCGATAATGGTGCGTTACTAGTTTTTGGGCGCACCAAGTGTTTTTTTTCAATAAATTTTTTTACATATATATATATATATATATATATATATATATATATATATATATATATATTTGTAAATACATTTCTCATTTAATAAAAAAAATGTATTTAATATGTGAATCATTCGGCGACATCAATAGAGAGAGCAAAGGGAACAACAAGAGCATATGGAGGACAGTTATAACATGATTCGGTTTGTGGGAGGCATGGGAGAGGGAGAGACTTTTTACCCTCACCCTGTTACTACTGCTGACCCATTTTCTCTAAGGGCGTAGGCCTCCTCAAGTTCTATGAGGAGGCTAAATCCCTTAAGGGGGCAAAATGGGTTATTCAGTTTCTAGTGATCTACGGAGTGGCATACCCATCGACGAGGGTTTACGGGTCGAGTGCGGCCGGTGGTACGAGCCCACTAAGGAGGAAATCTATTTTATTAATGGCCTATCTAGGAGAGGGCATCATTTGCCCTAGTTTCCATATGTTCCCATTAGTTATGCATCGAGAGAGTCGAGTTTGGCGTACTCCTAGAGATATGTTAGGGGATGATATACTTTCTCCTACAATTTTCGGGTATTCGGTGGTCGGTTGCACATTGCTTCGTATGGTCCATAGGAGGTGAGGTGCCTCTCACTACTGTGATCGACCATTGCACACTATACTAGTGGTGGGAGCGCATTAGTTGCACGATTTTATTTTTATGTTGATTCTTTATTCTAGACACCACGACTTGTGAGATGGTTTTGCGATTTTTTTTGCGGCGAGTTTTTGTATAACATTAGATAGATGTCATTCTCATGCACTGTGGAAGGTTGACCTTCCCTTTTTCTTGAGTTACTTTGTTTATTTTTTTGAGTGTTTCTAGATATGAGGCCTAATTTTGTTCGGCAACCTCATAGGCCGATGTTGCATGTACGAATGCGGATGTGGGACCGAGATGATGCCCCGAGAGGGCATGTCAGAGCTATTCGACCAAGATATATACTAATGCACATTTTCGAGTTTCTAGCTAGTGTTGATGATCACTCATTTGTGATGGTGTAAGGTGTACAGTGCAGGTTTTGGATTAGCGAGGATGTGCAAACATCCTCTTCACATGAGATGAGCCCTTTGGATGCGAGAGGTAATATTAGTGTTTTCTTTAAATTAATATAGTTTAATTTTATTGTCTTAATTAATTAATTAAAAATAAAATTCATTCTGACGATTCTTTAACTTCTTTTATTAACTTGTTTAATGAAATTGTCTACTTATTGTTGTGTCTTGTATATTTTGTATATATTGGCACATTCGTTAGGGACATGATTCCACCCCCACTGGGATGATCCGGGTGTAGATCATGACGAGGGAGATGGTGGAGGCGGCGGATCGGTGACGGACTTGCAGTCCTTGGGTGTAGATACCCATGGGGGAGTGCGGCATAGGGGCGGACACCGGAATTCGAGGGATGAATTTGGGCGGCCGTTTGTGTTGACTCTGGTTAATGAGGAGTTCTACTGCTATGATCGAGAGAAATCCATGCGATCGTAGGCTCACGAGCTTTGGAGAGACATGCCCCACGATATGATGACCCTTATGCATCATATCTTTGAGAGCTTCCGGAGAGGAGCGGATAGAAGGGATAGAAATCGTGGAGATGCATGCCATGGCAGCTCATCGATGATCATGATCACGAGGGGAGTGATCATCATTCTGGTACTCCACCTCCTCCTCCTTCACCTTTAGCGGCAGAGATCATGGGCAACCGGCCCTTCATCGAGTCACGATCAACGGACATATTTGAAGCGGTTTGCACCATCTCAGCTAGGCACCTAGTCACGAGGCGGACACAAGCTATCGGCCCGAGCATGCACCTAATCACGAAAGCGAGAGACCATATGAAGCGAGGTTGCACCATCTCGACTCATCAACGAATTTTCTTCGCAGTGTACCATCGATCAACGGACACCTCTGAGCAAACTGCGCACCATTTGATCAATAGGGAACTCTACTGGAGTAGGAACGTCATCCATACGAGCATGAGCTGCACCATCGGTCGAGAAAGCCTCGACTAGTACTAGTATTCATGTAGTACCACCAAATATTTGACATTTATATGTTGTTATATTACAATTGTATAACTTTTACATTATATATATATATATATATATATATATATATATATATATATATATATGTGATGATGATGATGATGATGCTTAACGTCACGAGACCAAAATTTGGTCTATCGGACCTATAATTTTTCTTAGTTATTAATTGTACGGCTTCTCGTCTTTCTTGGTGAGATTGGTGTTGCGATTTGTAGCTTTCTTTTTTCTTCTCTATGATCTTCCAACTTCCTTTATCTTGCACCAACTTCATCTCTTCGATTCTTGGGACACTGGTGTCTTATCTTCGAGATTTGGGAGATCTTATTTGCTTTGCTAAATGAAGATTTCTTTTGCATGGTATTCGAATCCTCATAATTTTTTTATGCTTGAGGAAATTTGTTGAGTTCATTTTTTTTGGTTGGGCGGGGCTTTCTCCCCTGCTGTCTTGAGGTTGTTTATTTCTTTCTTTATTTCTTGCGATTCAAAGTTTTTACGAAGAGTATTCTTCCTTGATAGCGAGTGTAATGTTCCTTTTGTGCTCCTTCCCACCATGTAGATCTATGGTGATTCTTTCTATGCGAATTTTTCTAGGAGACTTTTGGGGAAATTTTTGGCTAGATGGCTTGTCTCAAAGTAGGATCAACATTTGAAGAGGACACTTTCATAATCGATTTTACGGTTCCATACATAGTATTTTATTATTAGGATTGTTTTCAGTGTAGATACGCTACTAAAGTCCATTTCTACACGAGGCGTGCATAGGTGGTTGAGCACATATTCTCTTGTTTCTAGGCACTGCTGAGTAAAATTTCTCAATTGCATTTCCAATGGATTTTAGCGAGGAGAGATTCTAGAGATGCAAAGGTAGGTTTGGCAATTTGACCCAATGCTGGTCTTTGAGGTTATGATTGTTGTTTAGGGATCGAATGATGGGTTCCATGGCTTCATGAATAGTGTAAAATCCCAAAATGGGGAAGCAACAATATATGAACACAATACGGAAGTAGCGATGATAAATCAACACATAAAATGTAAGAAGAATAAATAGCCATTATATCAATGTCTTAGCGAGCAAATATATACAAGATCTTGAAGAAATAATCACTCAAGTTAGGCACAAAAAGCCTCAAGAAAACATCTACATGAAATATGAAGAACATTGTTACACAAATAATGCCCAAGGTTATGACAACGCCGATTTTATTAGGAATAATTGCTTTGCAGGGAAGTTTCAATACAAAAATATACAAATATATGGCTCATACAATTATGAGAGCAAATATCCCTACCCCCAAAACACAATTTCAAGACAATCTAGAAAGGATTTCTCGAAATATGCAAAAATGTAGAAATGCCGGAGTGCGGCCCTAGGGATGAGTAGCATTTTGCAACTCAATAGCTTGGATGGAGATGATTAAAGATGATACATATGAAATAGAACTTCTCCAAGGGATCTTCCAAGTGAAAGGCTGATTCTAACACTAAATATCTCACCCTCCAAATCAAACATTGCCAAACCCTCACGCTGCCGAATACTCATCGGGAAATAACACGATCGAGGAGAGGACAACAACATCAGGAGATAGAAAATGTGTTGGCCAAGTGCCAAGATGTGAAATCTTTTCCATAATATTCCTCACACTGATCTCCCAAAGGAATGAAAGCTCCCTCCTCTAAAAAAACAAGCTCCATAAGTGGTGTTATCAACCCTCCTTGCAACACCTGCAGCACCATGACCCCAACTCTAAACGAAGCGCAATGTAGTTGGGAGGGTAGACATGGCCTCAAGCACGGATGTGGAGAAATACAATACAAGCTCCCCTCAAGAAGCCTCTCAATAAAAGGAGAAGGAATTCCTAAACAAGAATGCCTTGTGCTAAGCGACGCAACAATCTCAACTAAATAGTTGAAAGAGAAAGCACAATAGTCACATGGAGACCACAAATTCAATAATCAATAACTTTTATCCTGTGTGTGGCTGCCTTGCCCTCCTTATATAAAAATGGAAGCCTTTTTCACCTTGGGTCCCACTCATTATGGTTTCCTCCACCAAGGAATCTTCCTCCCACTATCCTTTGTGTTGTCTCCATAGATGATCTCCACTTCTTATCCCGACCTTTGTTGAATTGGTCAAACTTGACCTTGTCCACACAGTATTTGCCCTTTGTTCACACATGAGGGTGTCAAATACAACTATTATGTGTGATCCATTTTCACATCATGAGGGATTTTATTCCTTTTTTTAAATATGCATAGGCCTCCTTACCCATTTATTCAATTGCTAGGTGACAAAAGAAAAATTCAATATTCCAGTGTTTGCATGCTAATTTTGGAGTAATCAGAGTCCTCCCCCTCCCAAATGTTATTTGTCCTCAAGCACAGCTGCAGAGGATAGAATTGAGAGGTCTCCCCTCCTCCCTCTTTGTAGCATCCACATATGATAAACTCCTCCAAGGAATAATATGTTGTCTCATCGGTAAATCTCCATATTGCCCCCACTTAAGCATGCGAAGCTAGCTAAATAGCTATCATCATGAATAAGTAGAGTACTCAAGGAGGCAATAAGGTGTTTTATAGAAGTACCTTTGAGGCATGGGATATGAAATGTGTTGGGAACCACCATTCCCATGTGGATCCTCCCATCCCCAAGCTATCATCCATACAAATTGAGTCACCTCCCAACATGGAAACTCACGAAAATCCTCCTCCACCTTTGGCTCATGCAATGTAGGTGGGATGAATAACGAACATGGTAGGAAAAATAACCTTCCCCCACGTTTGTCCTCCTCTCCACTTATGATAAGTGTAGAGCATCTGCTGATCTTAGGTTGCAATAATGTTTCCCTCAAGTGGCAAGAAGAAGACTAGATCTCCAAAGATCTCCTCTCCAACGTTATGAATCATGCGGCCCAAACTATCCCATATATGATGAATAGGACATGATCACCATATGGCATCCAAATGAGAAAATTTCTGAAGGTTTCATAGTCTGGAAGGTACCAAAAGTTTCCTAAATGGTCACAACGCAATTTTCCTAATTGTTGTTTCGAGAAAATAACATGGAAAGTTATTTATTGATAAATGGCTAGTTGTGTATGTCATCACATTTAATAGTGAATAGTAAATGGCTTGGTATATCAACGGAGCATACATAGAATAATATAACACTTGCCCAAGGCCACACAAAATATGGTTGTCTCCATCACATAATTTGGCCCAAAATTGACCATGGAGCCCAAAGGGAGCTTGCCCTCTTGTGGAGCAATGCAATGAATAGAAAATGGTAAGAGTATGCAAATACTATGTTAGATAATCAATAAATGCAAAAAAAAATTCTTACCATGTCTTTGGAAGTAAGATGATATATGGATCCATGAACAAGTCCTCCCATAGTGGTATGACATACTCCTATGAAGAGGAATGAATCATATCTTGCATGAAGATCACCCTTCTTATGCTTGGACATCCAAGTTAAGAAGATCATATCTACGTAATAGATGTTTCCATCCACTACTCCATGAATCTCACCTCCTCCTTGTCCACCAAGTGCATCATATACGAAGTGATCATGAGGATACTCCATCAATAAACCTAAGCTCCCCAGTGACAGACCTTTGTTGGCCTATGCAAATGAGCTCACATGACTCATAGCTCCATTTTTTTACATGCCCATTGTCAAGAGACATCTCCCCACAATGTTGCTATATATGAGGAAATTCCTTCAAAGTGGAAGTACCTCCCACGATCATCCAAGTCTAATGAGTATCCCCTTTGCACCATGATAGTACCATCTCCTACTCACTGCAACGATCGCAAAGTATGGGAACAATTCTACCCATGCTCTCCCAAAGGAGTAACCCAAGCAACAATAGTTCTTGTTGCCTCCTCACCACCTTCACCATACAAATCATGTGGTGAAAACATAATGATTGATATGAATAATGTCATATCAACATAATGCATCCATACTCCTTGTTGCCATAAGATGCAAGTGCCCTACCAAACTTCCTCCACCCACATACCCTTTAAAAGAGGATATGTCATAGGATAGCCAAACTCCTTCAAGAGTAGCCAACGCGGCCAAGCCTCCTGTTGCTGAGTGTCATAGATTTGCAAGTAGCTTTCCGACCTGATGCTACACCATCACACCCATTCATCCAAATGTGGGTGTCTCCTCCCATGCTTCATCTTGGTACTCCTCCAATGAATACTACCATCCTCCCAAATCATATTTCTCCCTTTGCATTTCATGGGATGTTGAAATGCAACCCCTTGAAGTTCTCTAGAGAAGATCTCACATCAATGACCTTCTTGAATACATAGGGATCCAAGTGTCTTTGCGGGTAAAACCTCCTCACTATTGCTAATGACAACATTGTAAAACTTCTCAATAGTGTATTTCTTTTACATCTCATGCTCCAACTCAAGGATGAACATATAGTTTTGTATAAGATTGTTTTGGACAAGGTTCATCATATCCTCCAAAAATTCACACCCCCACCCTCAAGCGTTGTGTGCGGCTCAAAAATGGTATATTAGGATGATGGTTCATCCCTTCCTTGAACAATTCAAGGTGGCACATACGCGGTGCAATTCTATTACTCCACATTAGTAGTATGCTAATAGTATATATCCCTCCATAATATTTTCTAAAACAATAGGAAGTGGAAACTTAGGCATACCTTGGTGAAATTTGGGAATAGCTTGTAGGGTTGCAAGAAGTTCCTTCCTCCAATTTATTGGCTTTCCTAGCTTGTTGATGATGATGGTTGCTCTTCCATATTTGTATCAACTAGATAAATGAATTTTTCAATGGTGGTGAGGGATTTTCCTTCTTTGATTTCCCCTTTCCAAATTTTTTAATCAAGCTTTGAGTAAATTCTGCAAAAGTATTCACCCTTGCATGATTCAAATGGGTGAACCACCAAATGTTTGCTTCACCCTCAAGGTGCGTGCATTTGCAATCTCTATAGCCTATCTTTCTACCGCTTGGATGTAGTATGAAGAATGCATCTAGTTTCCTTGCCCAAGCCCTTACTGTAGATGACCCATCAAAAGTAGACAATAGAAACCTATTTCCCTTGATTCTTCCTTTATTGCCTAATATCCTTTCTTCCTCTAGGTTGAATGTAGCTGGGGAAATCTAGAGTCTCCTTGAAGAGCTCTGGGTTGAAGATTTTTACTCAACAAGGTATTCACTTAGAATCTTGTGATCTAAGTGTCCTTCATATTTACTGCAATTTGTCTCCTTTTTCAAAAGAGAAAAGGTATAAGTCCCACTTGTTTATTTCTTCTCTTCTTTGCTTGACCTCCTTGTTGAGGTCCTTTCTAGATACGAAAAGAGATGAGGAAAAAAATCACTCTCTCCATCATTCTGATCTTCCTCTTTGTCTTCTTATTCTTCGATAGCATAATGGTGAGATCCTGATGTGAGCCAAGATTATGCTCTAATACCACTATAATATCCAAAAATTGGGAAATGACAATATATGAACACAATGCTTTGGAAGTAGCGATGATAAATCAACACTTAAAATGTAAGAATATTAAAATGATTTGTATTGACTTTGGATTTTTTAATAATCAAAGGTGGTATCGGAAGGTCTAATAAGTATTCCTTGAAAACATTGTTCAAGGAGGAGAGCGACTCTACTAAAATCAATATATGGCGGTGTTATATATGTTTCTTTGCGACGAGAATTAAATGTTATTGTGTGCAGAAGATATTCCTTGAACTTTTCACTCCAATACGTATAATTCCTTCGAAGAATATGATTCAAGGAATTGATATATTATATTTTTTTATATGTTATGATTTTTTACATGAGTAGAAGCTTAACTCCCCTTGCCATTGAGTGTGAAAGGGGAGGTAATCGAAAGGAAGGAAGACACTTCTCGGAATGAAAGGGGGAGATAAGATTATGTATGAGGGACGAGGAATGGAGGGAGAAGGAGTTGGTGTGTTTGTGTTTGTGTTGCCATCAATGCCAAAGGGGGAGCTATTGGAAATATTGTCATTGATTGCAAAAGGAGAAAGATTAGGGATATGAAAAAAATGGTATAAAGGAGCGAGCGAGAAAAAGAGAAGGAAAAAGAGTGCGGTGAAAAGAGGTTGCAAAAGAAGTAAAGGAAGCGACAACGGGTTGCAAAGAAAGTAAAGGGAGCTTGACGGATACATTGATGGTTTGGTATAACATTGATGGCTTGATGGTTGGATAATATTGTAGAAACTTCTACATTGAAGAAATTGTAATAATGTGAAACCGTTGATTGAGCTAATTTTTTGTGATGCAAAGTCAAGACTCTAAGGCAAAGGCAAGAATCCAAGGCAAAGGAAAAGGTGTGGCAAAGGCGCAGTAATAAATTAATGATAAATGTTGTTATTTGATATTGGCATTAATATCGTGCCTCTAATCATTACATATGGCTGAAAATTGATATTGGATAAATTATCTATTTTTTTGTTCTAATATTCATAATATGAAGACTTTGGAAAGGAATGAGTGGAAGGCAAAGAAAGTCAAGCCTATTCACTACGTTTTCATAGGCGGAATACAAAAAAACCATGAAGTTATCTCTATCAATGATGTTATTGTAATGTGCATGGTGAAGTGAGAGAGTGAAAAAGAATGAGAGAAAAGAAGATAGAGATGTTGTGTAGATCCATAGTTGATATGAAGCATATTTGAAGGGTACGGAAGGGCGAATTAAAGAAGGAGAAAAACGAGTTGATATCTCGGATCCGGGCCGATATGAAGTAGATTTGAAGAGTTGGAAGGCCGACAACATTAAAGAAGGAAAAACAGGCAGTGATATCTCGGATCCCGGTGATATGAAGGGCGGTTTGAAGAGACTGGAAGGGCAACATTAAAGAAGGAGAAAAAATAGAGATGATATATCAGATCCGGAGGCGTGATAGAAGCGATTTGGAGAGGGCGGGAAAACATTAAAGAAGGATCAAAACGGAGCTAATATCTCGGATCCATGGGCGATATGAAACGATTTTTGAACGGCGGAAGGCCAACATTAAAGAAGGAGAAAAATAGATTTGATATCCGGGTAAATCGGCATATGATTTTCTATGTAGTGTGAGGGAGTTGGTCCTTCCATATCATGTTGTAACTTGGTAGATGTCCGAGTTGTGATGGTCGGGGTCAAGGAGCACTCATGAGAAAATAGATGGGAGTTGGAGCTTCCTTGCAAGTTGTAGCTTGCAAAATTTGAGAGTAGTAGCCTCACTCTTGGGTTGGAGCCTACGAGAAAAGCGTTGGTGAGAGGTAGTTGGAGCTTGCCTTTGCATCACAACAATAATAATATGTGGTTTTATCCCTTATGGGTTTCCAATTATATCTGTTGTCTATGTGCATGATGATTATGTGTTGATGTATTGTATTTAATGCTGCTTAACACTTACTGGCCACATATTAAGATTTCTATTTCATTATATATTAAGTTTCTTATGAAATGGAGGTGTAAATAATTATAAAGAAAACTATTAAAATTCCATGAATGTACTAAAGCGTGATTCACCCCCCCCTCTCGGTTTAGCTAAGAGTTGAATCGACCTTCCCCTATAACATATCTTGATATTAAACTTGGCATGATTCTGCATGTGCGGGTGGCCACAACACCCCCCTCCTTTAATTCTATTTGATTTGATCATGGTAGTGGCACACTTCCCACCATCAAATCCATTCATTTCTCATCATGGCTTTGGGTAACATCTAGATGATATTAAAAAATACCAATACTTCCAAATTTAAGGAGAAATTATGGAGAAATAAATCGCTCGAGCGAAAAAAAATAAACGACAATAATATATGGAGGTGATCAACCTCAATCTTGAAACAAAATTATCTCTTTGTCTTGAATAGTGTTAATAAGAGAATGAACATTGAAAAAGATTACATATAATTCTCATGGAAATTTATAGTGAAACTAGGCGTTGGTCAATTCAAAAACACCATGGGATGAAAGAGTTTCTCACCTTTGTGATCTTAAGAGGGTTTAATATGAAAAAGTGCTTTATCTTAGATCGTCCATCTTATATTCATATTCGATCTAATTTTAAAAATATTTGTCATGCTTACCAACGTTCTTGACCTTTTAACCTAATAGAAATGTAGTGATTTGGGGAATACTTCTTTCACTTCTTTTTGAGCATAGAAATAAAATATTAAAAGATTATGATTAACCTCTTACCTTTTTAAAGTTCGGTAAACCATATAAATATTAGTAAACATTAATCGTGTTGAAATTTGCAACAAGAAACGATTGAAATTGGCATCCATAAATGAAACCCAAAAAATGGCACCCCATAAATGACTATCATATGAGGCTTCTAATTTAATTTTCCCTTAGTTAAATTGGAACGAGTGTAATTTCATATCTTCACAACTTGTATAGTCAAATAATTTAGGAAGACTTAGTTAGCTTAGTAAATTTGAGTTAGAGGTCAAAGATGATGCATGCACAGAGGGATTTTATATTTTTAGAGGGGTCCGAGAAATAGTTATTTGTGAGTTGTAATTAGTTAACTCAAGAAATTGAGTTAAAATTAGTTTAACTAGTTCTAGCGAGATATGAGCTAGTGAGAGGTCAAGTGAATTAAATATGATTTAATTCAAAAATAATGATCAATAAGTTAACTAATAATTTTCTATAAATACTCGTTGCATGTCGAGTTTAGTAAGGAAGGCCCGGATATGAGATTGAGGTTAAAGGGAACATATCTATCAGTGTACTATTAGAAAAATTTTTACATGTCATGCATGAGGTCATCGGGGAAGGCCTTGAAGGATTTCTCAATCATTAATATCTATTTTACTAATTAATAGGGGGCTCAGATTATCCAAGAATGCGTAAGGAAGGTTGGGCAAGAAGAGGCAAGAAAAAAGGTTAAATACTTGGCCGATTTTTCTTAGATCACAAGCAAGATTTGATTAGGATAGGAGTGAGACAATGAGCATAGTGCGGGGAGGTTTCTCGGTGTGAGGAATAGAATTGTATTGTCTCATGATCTTGACCATATGAAATATAGAGATAGAGGGGGTTTTGAGCTGAGTTTCTTTCCCTAGATACATCTTGTGTTCTGCGATTGATTGTCTCTTTCTCTTACTTGTTATGTGATTGTGCGATCGTGTTTTGTTTTACGCAAATTGTAGAATGATTCGGTATCTTGTTTTATTACATTATAAGATCGGATTGAATCCCATTGGGTATAATTTTATACATAGTATCTAGGCGCCATGAATCATAATAGAGAAGAACAAATTTTTGTCTTGAACATGTTTGAATTTGCGGGTTTATTCTTCGGGGATCCAACAACAAATCAAGATGTTTTTCAATGGATTGAGACTCGAACATGCTATTGAGGGAAATTCGAATTACATAGTATTGAATGACAAGATGGAGGCACTATTAGAGGAAAACGGGTTGAAGGAATTCATAGATACGATATTCCTAAGCCCGCAACAACATATGCTCAAAATCTTGATGCATAGTAGAAGAAGGTAGCAAAGGTGAGAAGGATATTGTTAGGGGAGTTTCGAGATCATATTTTCTCGAGTCTTCATGGGAGCGAATCCATATGCTATGTGGAAGGCCTTGAAAGAGCATGTTTCGGAATAATAAATACCATCAGAAGTTCGTCTTTGAAGGACAAGCTCGAGAAAGATCAAGATGGAGGAGGGTGACACGATCCAAAATACTCGGCGAATTTCATTCAATGTCGAGATGATCTTGGAAGTGTTGGTGTGGCGATGGCTCAAGATGATTTGGTGAGCCTAGCTCTTAGGCCTTCAAAGAAGGCGGCATAGTTACTAGGACAATGTGAATAGGAGGAAGAAGCTACCCGGTGAGAAGCGTTCGTGGTCGGGACTTGGTAATTGAAGAGATAAGGCGAGCACCAAAGATGGGACTTAGAGCAAAGACAAAGAAAAAAGATTTTTCATTGGTGGGAAAAATGAAAAGGAAGCCGAGGAAAGAAGTCCTGAGGAAAAGGGGAAGAGAGACTTGTCCAAGAAAGTGTTTTCAATGTCATGAGCACGAGCACTATTCCTCGAATTGTCCACATAAGAAGGCAACCAAGAAGGACCACTATCGGGTTGCGGTGGGTGAAGCACTAACTTCATAGTTAGCGTGCTTGATTTTACTCTCATTGCATGCATGACCCATTAAAGCCATTAGTAGAATATGCATGTGGTATCTAGACAAGCTGTGCCTTGTTCCATATGATGGGGAATAGATATATCTTCGGTGAATTGGAGGAGAAGGACCTCCAACAAAACATAGAGTTTAGAGATCACGGGAGGTATAACATGACCAACATAGGTACAATTACCTTTCGAGAGGGAGTCGGGTTCCCTCTCGAGTCGACATATGTTTTGTATGTTATAGGAGTAAGGAAGAATCTTGTCTCTATAGTGGTATTGGAAGACGGTGGTTATGATGCCATATTTAGAAAAAGGAAAGGTGTTCACGAGACACATTTCACGGGATGAGTGAAACGATTGGAACAAAGTCGAGGACCGTATGTTCTTGAGATCGAGGATGCATGAAAAATATTTGAGGAGCGAAAGCGAAAGGCTAGTGACTTGGTTGTTGAGAGGGAGCACGAATTAAATCTCAGCATGAAGCCTCGGCACGGTCTCGGAAGGTTTTGGAGCAGCCACGAGTGGAGAAGTAGAGAGGAGACCAAGTGGAAGGGTCTAATCAAGCATAGACCTCCAAGAGGGGGAAATTTCAAGCCATATGGGAAGAGGGAGCACATGCAACCATACCTCTAGGTGAGAGGTGGGGTGATGTGTAGACATAATCCCAAGAGAAGAGATTTGGGTAGGATTCATTGAGATGGTGTGTCTCATGGTTTAGATCTGGCTACGGGGAGCCTGTTAGCCACCCATAAAATTCTGTCATATCAAATGGTGGCTAAATGATGTTGGATAGCCTTCAAGAGAAAATTTCATTACTAAAATTGCTGATACTTGAAGAATTTTGATAAAATCCTATCCTTGGGTAATATTCACTACTGTTTCCCTTCAGAACTTAGAATCCTGCTGATTTCCAAAGCCAAAGTACTCCTGAAAACCCCATTTTTTTCCTCTTTTTCCTTCCCAAACTAACGTCATTTTTCTATCCCTCCTTCTCCCATGAAAATCCTATAATTTCATGTTTTCTCCCCTTTCCATTTTATAAAGTCCATTTCATAAGGTTTAAGACTCACTCTTGGCCTTATCGAAACCCTAAACTCCCTCAAAAATCCTTAAAAAACCATTAAAAATACATATTTTTATGTATTGGACTTAAGCCCCTCGGGCTTAAGTTTTTTGGCCCTTTTCGTCCATACGCCCGGGCACCAGGACCAGGCGCCAAGACACTTGGGCGCTTATCCATTTCAAAATCTCCGCCGGAACATATCAAAACCTTTGATTTTTATAAAACCCGTTGTTTTATTATTTTTATTAAAAACTTTCCCGTGTAAATTATGGAGCAATCTCCACCGTTGATTTTATCCATAGATCGGACGGTGCGGAGCGCGCCTACCTGTGGACCCCCCGTCCATGCGCTGTCTGCCCAAAACCACGTGGTTTTCATCGCACCACTCTTCGACGGATGGCGGTTTTTCCCCGATGGCCAGCGATTCCATACGACGGTTGACGCGTGTCCCTTATACAATTTGAAAACCGCCGTGCGACCGTCTTCCATCACACGTTAAAGTCCGGACCAAGATGCCCAACGAAATGGATCTCCGCTGTTCGATCTGGGCCCACTCATCCAACGTCCATCGCTCTTCGAAAGTGTCCGATGTATAACCAAAGTGCCCGCGTGATAAACAAGCCATCCTGCAGCGGCAAATAAATCTCTGCCGTCGATCTGATCTGCAGATCGACTGCCCATATTTCATCGCCCGATTCGGTTGCCCAGTCAACGTTTCCCCTTCATCGAATTTCCATCGCCCAATCCCGACCGTCGATCTCTGCGCGATCGACGGCTCAGATTCATCCTTCTCCTCTGACCGCCCCTTTCAATCTCGACCGTCGATCTCTGCAGATCGACGACTCGGATTTAATCCTTCTTCCGCCCATTCCACGGTCACTCCCGATAAATCTGGACCGTTGGATGATGCCATCCAATGGCCATGCTTCCTCCGTGCCTTCCAATGCAGTAAAACCCATAAAAGCAGGATTTTATAACGTTTTGTTTGTATTTTGCAGGGTTTCGAAGGTTTTCACTATGAATGAAGAAAATTCGAAAGAAGAGGGTGACGACTCTCTTGCTCTCGATTTATCAAAGGAAAGGGACCACCGGGTTTAAAATTTCACGTTTATCAATGTTTCATGAACCATTGATGCATTACAGACCCGGTACAGCCCTGCGCAACAACAAGAAAACATGGATTAAGCGCAAAGAAAAGAGTATCAACGCTGAAGACTAGGAAATTATCAGAGCAGAGGATTAATGGACTGTTTTACGAGGATTATGGCCCAAATGATCATTATAAACCTAATCCCCGGGTTAAAATAGAGTTCAAAACAAATCCAAAGGGTTTCACCGACAGGAAACCCTCCACCGCCACAGATTGAGGCAAATTGATCCCTCGAGCTACCACGGCACCACCTGTGCCTTAAAGTATTCAATCAGGAGCTGAATTTATTGATCAGGATCAGATATTTTGCCTCGACACAACTGAAGAAGTTATTTCTGCCAGGAACTTCAATGTAAAGAATATCTGCAGAGTTACTTCGATGCCACGCAGTGCCTCAAAGGTCAACAAAAACTCCCACCAAGCTTGAAATCATTATGTAAATCATTTAATACAGAGGATATGTATGTAAGTATCCTCATTGAGCGCCTCGAAGGCCCATGAGCCATTTAATTCTGTATTAATTGTAATTGAGATCTTTTATCAGATCTCACCTCCTCATCCTTCTATATATACTACAGCAGAAGATGAGTGAGGGGGGGTTTTTGGTTGTTGTTTGATTACAAGTTGTAACACTGAAACTCTCTGAAATAAATATACAAGTCTGTTGAAGTTGAAAAACAAATTGAAGTCTTGGATGTCTTGATGATGTTGTCGCATGCTGTTCTTGAGAAGGCTCTATCATTGGATCCATGAGCTTGGCTGTTGGTGAAGTATTCTGAACTGTTCTATGTTTTTCCCCTATTTTCATTATGTTCCATAATTTCTTACTACAGTAGGTTGAAATTTTTAGGCTAAGAAACGACTCCTGGAAGCACCTTAGACCTGTTCATCCTTCACTGTTTTATGTTTTCATCTGCTGAAGTATTTTAGAATCTTTAATCTCTCTCTTTAGTCTTCATGCTTGTTTATTTCCTTAATAGCTCAAATAGTTGGTTTCAACATGATTTATGGTTCTCCCTGCTTGTCTGCTATCACTTGAAAGCTATTATTGAAGTCTCCCTTTGAAGTACCATTTTTTTAAGTTAATCAAAGTGGCCGGTTTTGATCTTGCCCTTTGCCATTGCTTGAACAGTTGTTTTGAAGGTCTTTATAGTTGTAAGCATAGATGCTATTTAGGTGTTCCCTCTTCTATGAATGCAACTATCAGTGAATCTTTTATGTTTTCTAAGTCCTTTAAAATAAAATATTTGAGGAAATAGGGAGTTCCCCGAATCTTAGATTTCATTTTAAAAGTTGTCTTGAAGTCATTATTTTCCTAAAGAATGTTTGTAGAATTTATAATTAGCCCTGTCTATCAAATATCTCTTTATTGCTAAGTTATGTTTTCAAGTTCCCTTTGTTGAGAATTAAACTTCTCTTTCCAAATCATTAATGTCCATCTCATTCCAAAAACAAAAGGATCTTGTGGCCAAGTTAGATTTTCCCTTTGATATCCCATATCCCTTGAAGAGTTTGTCATGACCTTATTTTTGACTCCATTGCCCAATGAACCAATATTTCCTCTTTCTTTCTATCTTTCCTAGACCTTTCATGTTCTGCTGTATCAACTCAATCCAACCAAACAAACATCTGCATTTAATAACTAGTCTAAAATCCATAATCAAAGCACACAAGATAAACCTTTGCAAACAAATATTTGAGAGATCCCTCTCTGAGAACAGGAGGACTAGATCCTGGAACTCTAAAGATTGGTTCTGATGTTGCCTTGTCTTTTGATTTGCCAAACTGTCAAAACACGGGACACCAACATAATGGCGATCACGGTGGGACCTACTGAGAATTAGTGGTTTGAAAACCCTTCCTCAAACTTTTTAGGTTCATTATAACATAAGTAACTTTCTTGAAGCACTACCTAACAAATGGTAATCATGATAGTACTTAATTGAATCAGTGACAAACTAAGCAACCCTTAGGATTCTCGTTAAGCCTTACCAAACCTTGAAGGAACCAATTACCAAGCCATAAGAGCAACTCTGTTTGTTTGAACACCTTAGCTAAGTGAAAAATCAGACTTGGAACACTCTCTTAACCTATAAAACCAAAATAACTCAGAAAAACCCAAAAAACATTTGAAGTTTGGCTTCATAATAAACATGGTAGTGGACCATAAAACCTTTTACCTCCTCACGAGCTAAAAACTTCCATTTTTTAGTAAAACACTCATTCTTATATATCACTTATCTTTTGTGGTGTTTTACCCTATACTCTTAGACAGAGTCTGGAAAGAGCCAGGTAGCCTCCGGATCTCATCCTCTTTTTGAGGTGAAATATCTGGTGAATGCCCTCCCAGTCAATCTCTGGTTAGAGTTTGTTGTGTTTCAGAATATCCTTGCAAAAGGATATTTCACAAACACTGTGGTGGACAGTGTACCTCTTAGAAAACATTCTAAAATTTCCACCTGGTGACTCCATAATCCTGAACAGACCTTAAGACTCCACTGGGAAGAACCCTTATCAGTATAATATCATTCAAATCCAGTTAGAGGACTATAGGATTAAAATTTGTGTAAACAGATCAGTTAACCTCTCAAATATTGTCATACTTGGTTGAAATTTTCTTGTTATTTGGGTCTAAAAACACAACATAGTGGCTCCTAGAAAGATCCACACTAGAACCCATCTTGACCCTGATCCACCTGAGATAGTTGATGACCCAGAAAGAATCCTTAGGAAGTCCCCTAAGATAGAATCTTCAACTATTTTTAGATCACCTCCAAGAGCTAATTCAGTCCCTGAAAATCTTTTAGCTCTACAACAATCACAAGCTGACTTAGTTAATCCCTTTAGGACTAGGTCATTTGGTGATTTAGATCAACTAGATTCCGAGTCTTCACTTTCATCTCCTAAGACAAGTGAACATCCTGGCAGTAGAGAAACAACACCTCCTGATTTACACTTCCTTCATAACCTAGGTGTCTCTCACCCAAGATCAGCTCAGCAATCCACTGCTGTCCCATCCACTCCTGTTCATCCTTCATCCACTGTTCAAACCACTACACTTCAGCCCACACCTCCTCTTGTCAATCCACACCTTGTAAACCCACCCCCACCACATATCATGGTAGCATGGTATGCTCCCTTAGTCCTTCATGTACCATTATTCAATCTTCCATAGGACTATCAGTCCAAAATTCCATTATATGATGCTAACAATGCTAGAACTACATCACAACATGTGGATAAGATGGATGACTACTTTGACAAAAATGAGATCGATGATGATTTTGTCAAGCTTAGATTATTTGCTCAGAGCTTAGGGGGAGAAGTAAGAAAATGGTTTAAAGGTTTAGCCCCCCGTAGTGTTAATGATCTCCAAGCCTTCCATCAAATGTTCCTAAACAAATGGGAAGTATAGAAAAATCCTCTCCAAGTCCTTGCTGATTACAACAATCTCCGTAGGAACCCTGGGGAAAGTGTACAAGCCTATTGTACTAGATTTAATAGTGTAAATAATGCACTTTCCCCAGAACTAAAACCTCCACAAGGCTTAGCCTTAAACAATTTTCCTGAAGGATTTGACTCTGACATGACTTATTCACTAAGAGAAAGAGATTTTGCAACTCTCGAAGATATGCAAAGGGGTGCTATTTCTGTGGAAGTCAACTTAATAGAAATGAGAGCAATAATGAAAACTGAGAAGAGAGTATCTTTTAGAGAGGAATCCCCCCCTTCTACTTCAAGCTCAAAAATGGAGAGAATGTTGGAAGAAATGATGAAAGAGATGAGCATAATTAAGAAAGCGCAAGCAAATCAAAACCAGACTGCACTTCAAAACAATCAAAACAGGAATAGAAATCAGAGTTATAGAAGAGATAACAATCAAGATAAGCAAAAAGAAAGTGACCAACAAATTAGACCTCCCTTTCAACAGAACTATGTAGATAATATGAGGAAGACAGGGATTTGGAAAGGTTGGAAGAATCACATGTAAACTTGATTGTATCAGACAGTGGGGATGATGTTTTCCTCACTGAGGAAGAACAAGGTTTCTTCTCTAATGATCAAATTACAAACACCTATGAAGATTCTGATGACTATAGATTGGATTTTGAAAATGCAATCATGGAGGTACACAAACAGTATGATCTTAGGAGCAGGGGAAGTATAGAGAATTCAAAAGATAAGAATACTAGCACTACTGTAAAAAAAAACGCAGAAAACCAGCTCAAAAGGACAGCAGAAAAAACCAATATTTCGGCCAAAAAACCATATTTAAACAAAGACAAGGGAATCCAGCCAAATGTTGAACAAAGTACCCCTGGCACTTCAGCTAGTGGTCCTAATAAAACTATTCCTATCACTAGTCCAAACAAGGTTCAACAAATCAAAGCTGCTGAAAGGAATTCAATTGAAAAAAAAGATGTAAATATTAATAAATCAATTATTCCTTTCAGCCTTGAGGGAGAGATTGCCAAGATAAAAATTACCATCCCCCTAGCTGAACTAGTAACCCAAGATGTGTACAAAAACCAAGTTTTGAAAGCTTTGAACTTAGGAAGTAATACTGACAGCTTAAACTTGGCAGATGACAAACCTGAGCTATTGTTTGGCCCAGAGGTTGAAGGAAAATATCAAGAAGGACCAGTCCCTCCCTTCTATGTTAGTTTGAACATACACGATAAAATTTTACACAATGCCATGTTAGATTATGGATCTTCACACAATCTAATGCCCAAGGTAGTAATGGAAAGCTTAGGCTTAGGAATTACTAAACCATACAAAGATTTGTATTCTTTTGACTCAAGCAGAGTCAAATGTTTGGGTTTAATCAAATATTTATGTGTTAACCTAGCTCAGATCCCTGCCAAGAATCTAGTGATGGATATCGTTGTAGCTGACATTCCCCCTAAGTATGGCATGCTATTATCAAGATCATGGGGAGCCAAACTTCAGGGAAGCCTTCAAATGGACATGTCTTATGCCACCATCCCTATTTTTAACCAAAAAATAAGACTATACAGAGAATCCCACATGAAGTACATGGTGAGTAACATGGACAAACCAAACAACACTCCAATCTATTCTATACAATCAAGTTTAGATTCCTTTATCTTGTGCAACGAAGATGAAATTACTCAAAAAGATAAAGAAAACATAGACCCAATCAGTTCACCAGAACAATCCAATCTTACCTCGAATCAACTTCAAAACATTGACAATCGACATCAACAAGAAACTGAAAATGAGTCAAATATACTTTGGACAGTAAATTTCGATGGATCTTGTAATAAAACCAGTGCAGGGGTAGGTGTCTGGATTCAAAACACAAATCAGAGTTTTTCATACAAGTTAGACTTCCCATGCACTAACAATATTGCTGAGTATGAAGCAATTCTCCTAGGCTTACAACTGCTTAAAAAATTAGAAGCCCAAAAGATATATATTTTAGGATATTATGAACTTATCATCAAACAAATCAAAGGAGAATACTCAGCCAAGAATCCAAGGCTTAGGGAATATCAAAATGCTGCCCTTGACCTATTAAAAACTTTCGAAAAATATGAACTCATTTTCATCCCTAGAGCACTTAATCATCTAGCAAATGAACTTGCCTTCATTGCCAGCAATTGCCAAGTACCCGAGATAAATGAACAACTCAGTATAAAGGTGAAACACAGACCTGATGTGCCTGATAACGAAGATCACCGGCAAGTGTTTGAATCTGACAGACGCATAGATGATTTCTTAAAATCAGAAAGTGATTTCAGCATACCAATACCAGAAACTAGCCATAAAGAAAACTGTTTGTACATTGAACAAATCCCAGAGGCTGAAATGACATATCCTGCTAATATAAATCATTTTGAAAATCCGTTTGAAGCAGAGATAATGAACAATGAAGACCAACAAGACTTGGAAGTATTACAATGCAAAAATGATAGAATCCCAAGAGGTCTCACACCCTTAGAACACCTGTTTGATCTCAACAATGTAGCCAAAGAACCAAGAATGGAGCCTGTGGAAACAAATGTACAAGAACATAACATAAACAGTCTAGCAGAACCCAAGATGATCAAGCTATCCAACACCCTCCCAGCTCACATAAAATTGCAATACATAGAGCTTTTCAAAGAATTCAAAGATGTGTTTGCTTGGGAATACAAAGACTTAAAATCATATGATACCAGCATCATCCAGCATAAGATCCCCTTGAAGGAAAATCAAAAGCCTTTTAAGAAAAAACTAAGGAGAATAAATCCCCTTTTACTACCTTTAGTTAAGGCAGAAATTGAGAAAATGTATAATGCTGGGATCATAGTACCCATTAGATTTTCAGAATGGGTATCAAACTTAGTTTCTTTTAGAAAGAAAACAAGGGAAATCAGGCTCTGTATTGACTTCAGAAATTTAAATAGAGCCTCTTTAAAAGACAACTACCCCTTACCCAAGATGGACCATATACTTCAAAGGGTAGTTGGGTCAAGAATAATATCCCTATTAGATGGGTTCTCGGGTTACAATCAGGTGTTAGTGTTCCCAAGTGATCAAATCAAAACTGATTTCACCACACCTTGGGGCCACCTTTATGTATGTCAAAATTCCTTTCGAATTAATGAATGCAGGGGCCACCTTCCAAAGGGCCATGGACATAGCCTTCTCTGAAGATATTGGCTATTTAATAATTATTTACCTTGATGACATAACTTTTTCTCAAAAACTAATGAAGAGCATTTGATTCACCTAAGAAAGGTTTTTGAGAAGTGTAGGAAATTTGGCTTATCATTGAATCCCAAGAAGACCCTCTTTGGTCTCCAAGAAGGGAAACTTCTTGGTCATATAATTTCAGAAGAGGGAATCAAAATAGATCCTGCAAGGATAGATGGCATATTGCAAATTAGCCATCCTAGAAGCCTCAAAGAATTGCAATCTTTCATTGGAAAGATTAATTTTTTGAGAAGGTTTATTCCCAACCTTGCTAAGCTATTAAGGAAAATTACAAACATTCTTAAGAAAAAAGTGGGTGTAAAATGGACTTTACCAGCTAAACAATCATTCGAACTGGTCAAACAAGCTCTTACCCAAACCCCAGTCCTGATTAGTCCTGATTTTACCAAAGACTTTTATATTTTTTCTTTTGCATCTGAACATACAATAGCTGCAGTATTGCTTCAGAAAAATGATTTAGGGCAAGAACAACCAATATCCTTCTTTAGTAGGGCCTTAAGAGATGCTCCTCTCAATTATAACATCATGGAGAAGCAAGCCTTAGCATTAGTGAAAGCTTTAGAGGACTTTAGGGTCTACATTTTACACTCTCACATAATTTATTTTGTTCCACATACTGTTGTCAAGGACATTCTAAATCAAGACCCTGATGGTAAAAGGGGAAAATGGATTGCAACTATTCTTGAATATGACCTAGAAATCAGGCCCACCAAACTTGTAAAGGGGCAAGGATTAGCAAAACTTATGGCTGAGTCTAACTTCCAAGCATTAGACATGAATATGGTAGATGTGTTGGAAGAAGTAGAAGAAGCTACTACTCCTTTCATTGAAGAAACATTTCTGAATTCTCCTTGGTATGCTGACATTATTTATGTGCTTTTATATCTAAATGCCCCTCCTTCTTTGTCTAAAAATAAAGCTAGATTCTTGAAACAAAAGGCTTTGAGTTTTTGCATCTTAGATGGAGTATTATATTGGAAAAATGCTGTTGTAATTTTGCTTAAATGTTTACTTGAAGATGATGCAGGAAAAATCATGCATGAATTGCACGATGGTGAATGTGGAGGACACCTCTACTGGAAGGCCACAACAAACAAAATTCTTAGATCAGGTTATTATTGGCCTACCCTTTTCCCAGATGCTCAGAAGTTGGTCATGTCTTGCCATAAGTGTCAAATCTTTGATGGCAAGAGAAAAATCCTTCCCTTACCTTTACATCCTATCAGAGTTGAGGCACCTTTTCAACAATGGGGACTGGACTTCATTGGGGAAATTCATCCATCCTCCTCAACTCAACATAAGTGGATCCTCACAGCCACTGAATTCTTCACCAAATGGATAGAAGCCATACCTACCAGGAATGCTAATGACTCTATCATTATCAAGTTTCTTGAAACCCATACCCTATCCATATTTGGTTGCCCTAGAAAAATCATAACAGACAATGCTGCTGCTTTCAAATCTAAGAATATGGTTTATTTCTGTCACAAATACCATATAACCTTGGGCCATTCCACTGCTTACTATCCCCAAGGAAATGGATTAGCTGAATCCTCCAACAAGAGTCTCATCAATATCATTAAAAAGTTGTTGGAACAGAATCAAAAATCATGGCACAGTAAGCTGGTTCATGCCTTATGGGCTGATAGATCAACTACAAAGAAATCAATAAATATGCCCCCCTATCAGTTAGATTATGGCATGGATGCAGTTTCTCCTACCTCATTGGGAGTTCCAGTCATGAAACTCCTTCAAGAAGTGCAGATTGAAGAAAATGATATGCAGAGGAGGATCAACCAAACAATCCATTTACAGCAGACCAGAGAAGAAGTTTATGAAAGAACACAGTTAGTCCAAGAAAAGATGAAGAAGCTATTTGATAAGAGGGCTAAGGCAAACAACTTCCAGGTTGGAAGTGTTGTTCTTAAATGGGATTCAAAAAGAGAAGAGAAGGGGAAACATGGCAAGTTTGAAAACTTGTGGAAAGGGCCCTATATTGTTCATACTGAGAGGGGTCATAATACATTTTTCTTGAATGAATTGAATGGAGAAGACCTATATGGGGGTCCTGTCAATGGCAGGATGCTCAAGCATTACTTCTGCCAAGAATATTAAGTTTCAAAGCATTTTTGTTTTACCATTGTGAATATCATAGTCTAACCATTGCATTCAAAAGTTATGAAAAATAAAAAATACAAAAAACAAAGAAAAGAAAGAAAAGAGGGCAGATTGTGAAAAACAGGAAAGGCAAAGCCCCATGCCAAAAAGAGAAACAAATCTGAAAGTGTGCAAGCTTAAATGCCACTCCTACAAAAACACACTTCTAGTTAGTCAAACAGTTTAATCTTGAATAATTAGTTTTAAATTTTCTGCTGATAGGATAGTGAATTTGAATTGCCAAACTGTTCAATCTTGGCTTATCAGTAGATAGATTAGGATAGAAATTGAAGGTTCAAACAAACTCAAAATCTGAACCAAATTTTCCCAAAGGAGATGACTCAAATCTATGTTAAATTCTGAGTCAAAGAAATGTCAATATCTGGTTCTAATCAGCTTAAAACCTGAACCAGAAGAAAAGCAAAGACAACTCAAAAAAAATCAAAAAACAGAGCTGTAAAGAAAGGAGGAGGCCATGATGAGAAACTTTCAGATCTTAAGCCTTCCATTTTGTTTTATTTTTTCTGCAAATATTAATATATGTGCAGCTTGTTTTTATGCCATAGATCACAGCAAGTCAAACAACTTAATCTTGACTTGACTGTTTTTAAATTTATGTTATAAAATTTAGAGAATGAAAGTCTGTTGGACAGTTTAATCCCAATGGACAGTAGATTAGGTAGAGAATAACATGGATCCAACTGTTTAATCTGGATCCATGAAGAGATAAGAAGTAGAACTAGATTAGATTTTTGTTTTCAAAAATAATAAAATATTGTAAGAGAGTTTGCCAATCCAAGTGCACTCTGATGAAGAAAAAATGTTAGATCAGTAGGATTGGGTAGGTAGAAATCTTGTTGATGTAAGTTCCATTGTTTTTCAATGACTGATAACTTGTTTCCAGAGCAAAAGAATATCATTCAAGTAGAATAAAACAGCCCAATGGATGAGGCAACTGATCAGCCTCCTAGAGAATACAAGTCTGCAGTTCTTGATGCCTTCAAAAAGGCACCATCCCCAAGTGGAGCCACTGTTAGCCACCCATAAAATTCTGTCATATCAGATGGTGGCTAAATGATGTTGGATAGCCTTCAAGAAACAGTTTCATTACTAAAATTGCTGATACTTGAAGACTTTTGATAAAATCCTATCCTTGGGTAATATTCACTACTGTTTCCCTTCAGAACTTAGAATCCTGCTGATTTCCAAAGCCAAAGTACTGTTGAAAACCCCATTTTTTCCCTCTTTTTCCTTCCCAAACTAACCTCATTTTTCTATCCCTCCATCTCCCATGAAAATCCTATAATTTCATACTTTCTCCCCTTTCCATTTTATAAAATCCATTTAATAAGGTTTAAGACTCACTCTTGGCCTTATCGAAACCCTAAACTCCCTCAAAAATCCTTAAAAAACCATTAAAAATACATATTTTATGTATTGGGCTTAAGCCCCTCGGGCTTAAGTTTTTTGGCCCTTTCCATCCATACGCTCGGGCGCCAGGACCAGGCACCAAGACACTTGGGTGCTTATCCATTTTAAAATTATATTTCCCTGCCGGAACATATAAAACCTTTGATTTTTATAAAACCCGTCGTTTTATTATTTTTATTAAAAACCCGCCCGTGTAAATTATGGAGCAATCTCCACCGTTGATTTTCTCCACAGATCGGACGGTGCGGAGCGCGCCTACCTGTGGACCCCCCGTCCGTGCGCTGTCTGCCCAAAACCACGTGGTTTTCATCGCACCACTCTTCGGTGGATGGCGGTTTTTCCCCGATGGCCAGCGATTCCATACGATGGTTGACACATGTCCCTTGTACGATTTGAAAACCGCCGTGCGACCATCGTCCATCGCGCGTTAAAGTCCGGACCAAGATGCCTAGCGAAATGGATTTCCGCCGTCCGATCTAGGCCCACTCATCCAACGACCATCGCTCTTCGAAAGTGTTCGATGTATAACCAAATTGCCCGCACGATAAACAAGCCATCTTGCAACGGCAAATCAATCTCCACCATCGATCTGATCTGCAGATCGATGGCTCATATTTCATCGCCCGATTCCGTTGCCCAGTCAACGTTTCCCCTCCGTTGACTTTCCATCGCCCGATCCCGACCATCGATCTCTGCGCGATCGATGGCTCAGATTCATCCTTCTCCTCTGACCGCCCCTTTCAATCTCGACCATCGATCTCTGTAGATCGACGGCTTGGATTTAATCCTTCTTCCGCCCATTCCACGGTCACTCTCGATAAATCTGGATCGTTGGATGATGCCATCCAACGGCCACGCTTCCTCCGTGCCTTCCAATGCAGTAAAACCCATAAAAGCAGGATTTTATAACGTTTTGTTTGTATTTTGTAGGGTTTCGAAGGTTTTCACTATGAACGAAGAAAATTCGAAAGAAGAGGGTGACGACTCTCTTGCTCTCGATTTATCAAAGGAAATCGACCACCGGGTTTAAAATTTCACGTTTATCAATGTTTCATGAACCATTGATGCATTACAAACTCGGTACAGCCCTGCGCAACAGCAAGAAAACATGGATTAAGCGCAAAGAAAAGAGTATCAGCACTGAAGACCAGGAAATTATCAGAGTAGAGGATTAATGGACTGTTTTACGAGGATTATGGCCCAAATGATCATTATAAACCTAATCCCCGGGTTAAAACAGAGTTCAAAACAAATCCAAAGGGTTTCACCGACAGGAAACCATCCACCGCCACAGATTGAGGAAAATTCATCCCTCGAGCTACCACGGCGCCACCTGTGCCTTAAAGTGTTCAATCAGGAGCTGAATTTATTGATCAGGATCAGATATTTTGCCTCGACATAGCCGAAGAAGTTATTTCTGCCAGGAACTTCAATGTAAAGAATATCTGCAGAGTTACTTCGACGCCACGCAGTGCCTCAAAGGTCAACAAAAACTCCCACCAAGCTTGAAATCATTATGTAAATCATTTAATACAGAGGATATGTATGTAAGTCTCCTCATTGAGCCCCTCAAAGGCCCATGAGCCATTTAATTCTGTATTAATTGTAATTGAGATCTTTTATCAGATCTCACCTCCTCATCCTTCTATATATACTACAGTAGAAGATGAGTGAGGGGGGGTTGTTGGTTGTTGTTTGATTACAAGTTGTAACACTGAAGCTCTCTGAAATAAATATACAAGTCTGTTGAAGTTGAAAAAAAAATTGAAGTCTTGGATGTCTTGATGATGTTGTCGCATGCTGTTCCTGAGAAGGCTCTATCATTGGATCCATGAGCTTGGCTGTTGGTGAAGTATTCTGAACTGTTCTATGTTTTTTTCCCTATTTTCATTATGTTCCATAATTTCTTACTACAGTAGGTTGAAATTTTTAGGCTAAGAAACGACTCCTGGAAGCACCTTAGACCTGTTCATCCTTCACTGTTTTATGTTTTCTTCTGCTAAAGTATTTTAGAGTCTTTAATCTCTCTCTTTAGTCTTCATGCTTGTTTATTTCCTTAATAGCTCAAATAGTTGGTTTCAACATGATTTATGGTTCTCCCTTCTTGTCTGCTATCACTTGAAAGCTGTTACTGAAGTCTCCCTTTGAAGTACCATTGTTTTAAGTTAATCAAAGAGGTCGGTTTTGATCTTGCCCTTTGCCATTGCTTGAACAGTTGTTTTGAAGGTCTTTATAGTTGTAAGCATAGATGTTATTTAGGTGTTCCATCTTCTATGAATGCAACTATCAGTGAATCTTTTATGTTTTCTAAGTCCTTTAAAATAAAATCTTTGAGGAAATAGGGAGTTCCCCGAATCTTGGATTTTATTTTAAAAGTTGTCTTGAAGTCATTATTTGCCTAAAGAATGTTTGTAAAATTTATGGTTAGCCCTGTCTATCAAATATCTCTTTATTGCTAAGTTATGTTTTCAAGTTCCCTTTGTTGAGAATTAAACTTCTCTTTCCAAATCATTAATGTCCATCTCATTCCAAAAACAAAAGGATCCTGTGGCCAAGTTAGATTTGCCCTTTGATATCCCATATGCCTTGAAGAGTTTGTCATGACCTTATTTTTGACTCCATTGCCCAATGAACCAGATATTTCCTCTTTCTGTCTATCTTTCATAGACCTTTCATGTTCTGCTGTATCAACTCAATCCAACCAAACAAACATCTGCACTTAATAACTAGTCTAAAATCCATAACCAGAGCACACAAGATAAACCTTTGCAAACAAATATTTGAGAGATCCCTCTTTGAGAATAGGAGGACTAGATCCTGGAACTCTAAAGATTGGTTCTGATGTTGCCTTGTCTTTTGATTTTCCAAACTGTCAAAATACGGGACACCAACAGAGCCCACAATACATGATAGGAGGAAGGATCAATAGG
>JAXQQM020091226.1:0-38580 GCA_034641835.2 Pinus albicaulis
CTCCACACCCAAGTAGTTCACCCCCTTCTCTGCTCTTGTATTCCCTCGATTTGTGCCACTATTTACAGGATGTCTATCTCTGCCACCCAGGAATTCTCGCGACAGTACAACTCCAAGAGTCTTGCTTTCCTAAAGGGTCTCTAAGTTCCCTCCAATCCCTGATGCATTAAAGGTACCAAACCTGACAACCTCCAACCAGTAAGCTCA
Source organism: Pinus albicaulis (assembly GCA_034641835.2). Taxonomy (NCBI): domain Eukaryota; kingdom Viridiplantae; phylum Streptophyta; class Pinopsida; order Pinales; family Pinaceae; genus Pinus; species Pinus albicaulis. Next base: position 208 of record JAXQQM020091226.1, read on the forward strand.
CATCTCCCATCAACCCTTATCTTGGCTGGCCAAGGATACTCACAGCCTTGCAACTCCAAGAGTCATTTTCCCCTCATAGGTCTCCAAGTACCCTCCAAGATCTCATCCAAGGACACTTATCCTTTCTTTTGATTGTTTCACTGAATATGGGAAACACCCTTTTATAGAATTGGTGTCCCATTTACTTTATATTATAAGATTATAATATATCTTAATCTCATGATAATATTATAATATAGATTTATATTATGATACATTTTTTTCATGAGGTCTCGACCCTCTGTACTCTTTTGTCCCTTGATTGAAAACAAAAAGAAAAGTCATCTATGACCACTAGTCTGATCATCACAAAAGCTCACTGGCTTGATCATCACATAAGCACCTTGGCCTTAAACTCATAAGTGTGTTGGCTCACTGGCCTAATACATCATACACTCATACATACATCGGTACACATGCATCCATGTAACTCAGGTCACTAACCTAATAATATTGTTCCTATGACAGATTACATAGGCACAACTGCCTTAAACATATTTGTAACTTGGCCCACTATCCTAGCATAACTATGCATATATAGGCATTCAAGCCTCAATGGGATTTCATCTCACTATCCTAAGTGTCACATGTGCATGCATATTACCATTTGGGTGATCGTGGTTAGGGGTGTTACATTCCCCTCCCCCTTATTTATGCACTGTCCTCAATGCATTCAAGTATATGTATAGTCTGAACTATAAGAACTGTTGTCACATGTTAATTATCTTTAATGTCCTAATTCTTGCAATTCACACTTGCAGGTTCAGAATTTGCAATTTTTGGGGCACCCTCAACCCCCTATGCACCAATAGGATCTACAAGTCCTCGTCATGCTCCACACTGATAGACATGCACCATTATCACTCAAAATAATCACCATCATTTTTGTAAAACATCAAATAAAAAAATAATGCTTGCAATAGTTGTTTCATGGGCATTCTCTATCTAGAAAAAATTAAAGAAAAATCATATAATACATGATTAAAAATAAGAAATATCCACAAGATAAAACGTTTTTCAATAAGAAAAGAACATCATGGATTCAAACACCTCATCATTGAAGCAGGATCCTCGCATTGTAGCCATATCAAGCTAGTAAGAGTTCTTAGCTACCCGTGAAGGTCTAGTGGTGGTAATTTTTTTATATCAATAGATAAATGTAAACATAAGGCTTTACGCTATCAGTAGGTCTTCAACTCAACTAATATATTGTAACAACCATGTTGTAATAACATTTGGAATATGTGCAAAATCTACAAATTTGTTGAAGGAATATCACTTGATTTTCTCGAGGAACATCATCATCACCATGGGATGAATAATGTTATTTCCTCTAGGAAAAATTTGGTGATAAATATTTTTGGTACAATAATATCATTTTACATGTAAAATTTGATGTGTCGACATACTTAGGCACCCTTTCCTCACAAAATACATTCTTTTTTAGTTGTTTATTAATGATATAAGGTTCATATTCCACAATAATACACTGTTAAAGTATGTTTTCAAAGATCACAAAGAGAATCCTTTAAGCTTTTGCCTAATGACTAGAAAACAACATTCCCCAAGATTCAGAAATATTGGCCACCACCACATCCATTCATATCACTCTCTTTGAAAAATTTTTCAGTGCCACATGCAAAATTTTTATCAAACTCTAGAGTTATAATTTCCTTTGTTGGCTCATGCGCCAGACCAAAAGTCATATTTCCGTGCATCATGAATATCCTAAATTTGATGAGATAAACCTACTGGATGAGATAAACCTACTTCTTCTTTAACAATTGATCATGGAAGTCACTATTTATGGGAAATATTCCATAAGACTAGGGTTGGAAGCTCCAATAGAGTAGAAACACAATTCAATCAAGAAAACTAAATCATACATGCACAATATTTGAATTGAAAAACATAGGCAAAGAAGGCACACTTGTAGGTCCCATGTTTTTTGATAGTCACATAGGGTTCAAACCCTAACTTTTCCTCCTAAAGTTGAAAACCTGCAAGATGGATAAGAAAACACCAACAAATCACAACATTCAAAGTACATATTCTTATAAATGAATTAGATCATAACTACTGGAAATACTTATGTCTGTGTGGGGGGGGGGGTGTAATCAATATTTCACTTCAATTAGTTAATTTTATTTTTGTTGAGAATTAATTACATTATCATTAGATCAAAATATAAATTAGAAACACCATTCAATAATGTAAAATCATCAAAGACAACATAAAATATTTTTAAGTGGAAAACATTCTCGGATAAAAACCAATGAACTCTTTTAATATAGGTATTTAATGATTACATCAACAGGAAGCTCCAACTTCCATGATTTTCAGCGCCAACTAAACGAAGCTCCAACTTCCATGATTTTTAGCACCAACTGAATGAAGCTCCAGCTTCCTTATTTACCAGCTGAAACTAGAAGGATGATCCAATTCCTTGGTTTTATCATCTCCAATTGAAATGATGCTCCAACACCCTGCACATGCTCCAACCTACCCTAGCACTCCCCTACAACCCTGAAGTGTTATCTAGTTTTGACCTAAAGGAGACTCCATTCTTTGCCTTGCACCACCCTACCACCCTAAAGATTGAAGATATTCTTAGGCTCTAACATAAAGGATTCTTAACTCTCCTTCGTTCACTACCCAACCACCTTGAATATAAAATATAAAATAATAAAAATGGTCTCTCGTACCATAGACAATGACCCACTTACAAAGATATTCAATAAATCCCCTTTACTGTAGAAAGATATGTAATGATGTGCCAACTATATCAATTACAAACCTTTTGAAAAAATCCTTATATATTGTAAACTCTTAACTCAACCATAAAATAAGGAATTTACAAATCATTTTTCATACCTTAGTCAAGGATTTTTGATGAAAGGTGTGCCATTAAATTTTCTTCATATTTTCCAAATGTTATGCCTTGAATATGCCTTTATTTTGTCTCTGATTTGACACTCTATCTACCACTTATTGTGTCTAAGAATTTCCTTTAGCCTTAATCTTAATATTGACTTGAAGAAGATCGAAAGACAATCCAAGGTCAATTCTTCCACTACTATAGCCAATTACTCCTTTCAAATAGGTTTAACTAAACTACACCTTTGCTTCAATTTTTACCTTAGAAACAACCCAAATCTATTATGAAGAGGAGTATGATTCTATCTCTAGATAATGGAACTCCATATATTTGTCTTTGTATATCCACTTCATATTCAGTCTTGGACTAGGGCTTTAAACCTTCTCATAGAGAGAGACCTCAAAAAGGTCTTAAAAAAATCAGGCCCTAAGAATATGGTTCAAAAAGGGATCGATCCATAACTCAAACAAAATCCTTCAAAACTCATCCCTTAAAATAGCTTACATGAACGTTTGCAATTTAATTAGAGCTGACCCAAAAGGAGAGCCACATTTACTTCAAGACAAAACCTAGTATAGGTTGAAATAAGGTTTAGTGTTCAAGAAGAAAAGGGCCTGAGATGCCTCATAAAATTTCTGCATAGACCAAGGATTATCCCTTCTAAGTAGTGTGAGTAAGATCAATAAAGTGCAAGGTTTATCCAACAACGACCCATCAGAAAATGATGAAGAGTTAGGTTTCAAAATTTGGTGTAAAAACTTGGATCATTACAATGGCACTTAGGCCCAGATATGCCCTCCACAAGGGGGAATGAATAAACTCAAAAGGTAATCCAGTAAATATTGTCTAAGGAAAATAGTGAACACTACCTTAGTTAGACTCAATTTTTCGCTTAAAATACCAACAAAGACTACCTCAAGAAATATGAAGAAGATTATTGTTTAGGACACAAAAGGAATTAGAAATTATGCCTTAGGGGTGATCTTAATTACCACAATTTTGTTTTTCCAAAAACCAACTCAAATAATAAAGAATTAAGCCCAAATATTTTCCCTTAAATAGTCCATAAAAATATATCTTAGCTAGGAAAAATAACAGAGAAAAATATACCAAGAAGTTTCTTCAAAACTTGGCCTCAGTACAATCTTATGACAAATGTGAAATCTAAGCTAAAAAATGTGTGAGTAAGTGCAATAAATAGGTCAGAAAAAACCTCAAAATTTATGTGAAATATCCCATAGAATTGCTCTAAAGTCACCCACATATGTCACTTTGGAACCTGAAAACATTGCCATAGAGGTGTCTAATATTAGGCCTTAGATATGGCCTCAATAACCCGCAAAAACACCTTGGAATTAATGTGGATTAGGCTTTAGAGATCTGTGATGAAGAAAATAGAATTAGGCCATAGAATGAATTCTTTAGAGGATTGAAATTCTTCCAGAAGCGAGGTCGAACTAGTGCACAATAAACCCTATGAAAAACCATTCATCAAAGGAAAAAATAATACACCCAAAATGTCTCTAAAATTTTGCCTACTTCTTCAGATAAGCACAACTCCACGAAATCCTCAAAAAATGCAACTAATGTCTCAACTCATGTGCACGTGTTTATGTCTGTTGCAGGGTTAACGATCCCTATATATATACCAAACAAAGAAACATCTACGAGGGGGTTGAAATGCTCAAGGGTATGGAGACGAACCTCTAAAATTTAAATTTTAAATTAACTTTTTGAACAATTTTGGAGCCAAAATATTTTACGTTTGGAGGTCGACTTGATTTCCAATTTTAATTAGTTTTCCCATGACAAAGTCCTCTTTTGGAATTCAAATTTTTTCTAGAACAATTTAATTTAATTTTCTTGAAAGTAAAAGCCACTAACAAACCAATCAATAAGATGCTCGCAACATCTCTTTTAGGGCTTCTTGACCACAAAATGGGACTCCAAATTTGACGAGGCATTTCTCTTCAACCATGGGGAGTTATGGAGTGTACCAATTATCATTGGAATCAACACGACAAGGAGAATCAAATGAAGGTAAACCTGAAGACAAGAACATTTATCTTCCCAATCAATTTCCTCAACTAAATTAGGGCTTCTTCTAGCTATTGCTTGGGTTGACATTAATGACAATCAAATTCCAACAATCTCCCCCTTTGGTATTGAAGGCAACACACTTACCCCCCTACAGATCACTGCTCCCCATAACTCCATGCCTCTAATATTTCTCTCCCCATTTGACATCAATGGAAAAGGGTAACTCCCCCTAAAATTATATCTTCCTTTATTTTCTTGCAACATTCATTTATTCCCCTATCTTCTTCTAGGACTTCTTGTCCATTATAAATTCCAATTAATGCAATTTATTGATCTATATTAAATGTGTTCAAAATAAACCATTCATGACAATACTTATCTTCTTTTCCTAACTGCTTCCAAAGGCGATGCATTCCCACAATTGATTTTGACACCAACGACAACACCATTCAACTCTTTCTTTTCTCCCTCAACAATTTTTCTCCCTATTATGCATCAATATTCCACAACTCTATCTAAAATTCACTGTGAATATGCCTTTTCAAATCAAAATTTCCGAAGGAGAAATCTTCAAGGTTGTAAATCACTTCTACTTAGACTCCCCCACATCAACTTTCATCATATTGGGAGTCTTCAAACCATATTTATTAGAATGATATATGAATATGTGGTGTTTCAGGAGCATCATCCTGAATCTTGATGTCTTCTTCTGTTGGGAAAAATACTGAGAGGGGGGGTGAATCAGTATTTAGGGCATACTCAAATATTTTTACTTTTATTTACTTCAAAACCCATACGCTACTTTGCTAAAGCCAACTAGCGTATACACGCGGATCTCCTTCATTAAACTCGCATATACACAGAGATATTACTATGCAATTAAATCTTTACTTAGATCTATGCAACATTCATTCTTCTGATGTTTAGTTAACAGTAAACATGTGCAGAATAATAGAATAAAAAAAAAAAAAAAAAAAAAACCATCACACATAAGAATCACACAAGAACACCAGGATTTAAGGTGGAAACCCAAGTCGGGAGAAAACCACCGCTGCCGTCGTCTCAGTCTTCAATATTTATTATATAAAGAAAACATGTTACAACCATGTACTGGCGCAGACTCATACCAGCACGCAGGCACCCACCTGCAGAAGGCTACAACCTTCTCTCGCTACCACTTCCTCCCCGAGTGGGAGCTACAACCTCTCGTCTCGCTTACCAAATTCTCTCTCCCCGGGAAGGGAGCTACAACCCCCTGCTTCTCAAGCATCACCACCTGAAGGGAGCTACAACCCCTACTCAATCTTACCGAAATTTCACCCGGGAGTGGAGTTATGTCCCCACTCAAGGCTTCAAACCTTCAAGACCTTGTGGACCACGTTTCATCAATTCTCATGATCAGATCCAACCCTGCACACAATTAAGCTCAAGGAACATTCATCAAACCAACAACTTGCTCTATAGTAGCACAATCAATATTCGAACAACCCATATCATCATTGACAGATAGCAGTAAAATAGCAGAACTGATCAGACATTTCTTTCCACACACTTCAGCAAACCATAGATTACATACGCGCTTTTTATTCACTGATCCTGCGTATATACGCGCTTTCACAAATACAAACCTGCGTATACATCTGCACTCATTTCAAAGCTGACTTCAATTCCCATACGCGCTTTCGCTAAATACAAGCCGCATATATACGCGCTTTCTCCTCGACGAACCTGCGCATAGATCTTCAGACATTTTAGGGCAGTGCAGCTCTCCATAACAGATAAAAAACTCAGATATTCATTATTTACTTCAACACAGATTCACCAGATCACAGATCTAATCATTCCATAAACAGATCCAGAAGATACATATACATTTCAGATCTAGAGATCCCTCTTCATCATTTTCTTCATAGATTCAGATCTATCATCAAACTGTTACCCTTTCCATTCAGACATACTTCAGAGTGAAGTATACATTCAAAACCTAGACTCATGCACACCATTGCACTATGAATTTATTCTCCTTATATAGGTTTAGCCTTTGTCAATACCATGAGCCAAAACCACACAGCTTCTAGTGGTATTCCTGGACGAGATCAATTAGATATTCAAGCGCTCAATACAATGGGTCAATACCATGGTAAGAACCCATGGATTTATAACTTTAGAGCGCAATTAGGCATACGCGACTTAGCACGTAATTTTCCGCGTACATACGCTACTTCGCCTAAACAAACTCGCGTATGCTTTGTGTCACACACTTTTCATCATTGTTCTGGCCCTTACTGATATTTCTATCTACGTACCAGTGCCTTTTGTAGAACATCGATTTACATCGTGTCAAACTCATCTGTGTGCACCAAAGAATAACTACATTAAGTAGAGTTGCCATGTCATCTTCATCAAGTGGGTTGCCATCCAGGGATAACCTGCGCATCCTCATGTAACATCTTCTTCATCTATGGATTCATTGTGGTCTTGCATCTTTACAAATCCTAAGAGCATGGCCTCTGGGATTTATTCATTTACCTGTTCTTCTTGCTCTTCTTTTCTTCTCCAAACATTATTGTTCCTGAAATTAGTGTTTTACCTCATGGAAGACTTCATCATGCTTTTGTAGTAATGAGCTATACGTCCATAGTTGTTTCGTTTGAAGCATTCTACATGATATCTGAATGATGGTGCAACTAACATATTTTGATATATGCCTTAAGTTCTTGCGAAATTTCTTCTAGGATTTTGGTTATGACTTTGATAATCATCCTTGTCATGAGCTCTACAATCCCTTGCCTTGTGCCCAATATTAGTACATGAATAAAAATAACCAAAAAATATACTAGGGTATCTGGATGTGGAAAATATTCTTGGTGGTGCAACTCTTTTGTAAGATTCACCTTGGGTCCTCTCTACTGCAGGTTGTTGATTCTGCATTATCTAATTCTCTTTTGAAGGCATGAATTCTTCCTTCTAGATGGAACCCTTGATGACACCTACATAACTTCTATGCTCTGATTTTTTTCCTTTTTTCATGGATCTTGAGGCCTTCTCAACATAGGAGGGTTTGTATCCTAATCCATATTTGTCATCACATAGTCTTTAACTGCTAATGATTTCATCCAAAATTTTGGTGTTGTTAACAAAATTATGATAGACATTTTTCTTCTAAACTTCCTTTCTTAGAGACATGATCTCTTATTCCAAATTTGATTTTGTCTCGACATTTTCTCAAAGTTGGATTTTGAGTGTTCAATATTTTTGGCTTCTTCTAAATGGAATTTCAGGTTGATGATGATCTTCTCTAATTCTTTAGCCTTCTTGTTGAAATTTTAGGGTGTTCCTTTAGTTCACTCAACTCAACTTCAAATTCCTTGAAATTCTTCCTTTCTACCTTTAGATCCTTTAAAGCGTTGAAAATTTCTCTTTAAAGGTCTAATTTTCCTTCTTCTTCATCATCCTCTTCAGGAGGTTTCTTTCGGTTTTCCTTTGGCATAAATAACACTCTTCCCATGTCACTTTCATTGTCGTTGTCATTTTATTCATCGGATGAAGAACCATCTTCTTTTGAGTAGAGAATTTTCTTAAAGACTTTCTTTTTACCTTGTTTCTTGTATCTTTTATAATTTTTTTTTACCTTCTTAGGATCCTATTCTTTTTCATCATCATATGAATTTTTTTCATATGGACATTATGAAGAAAAATGACAAATTTCATCATAATTGAAACACTTCAAGGGAAAATTACCTTTGTACTTTCTTACTTCCTCACAAAATTGTCAATTTCTTCATCCTAAATCTCATTACAACTGTAACTGGTGTTTGCCTTTGATTATTTCTTGTTCTTCCTTGTCTTCTTAGATGTTGTAAAGGATTCTTCTCTTTTGGATGGGTTTTCTTGTTATATTCTCATTCTGTAGGTTGTAAGTATTCCATGTATCTCATCCGTGTTGACTTTCTCCAAGTATTTCTTATAACACTAAGAATTTAGTGTCAAATCTCATTGGAAGTGATCTCGACACTTTTAGATAATTACCTTGTTTTCTATTGGTTCTCTCAATCCTTGCATGGTGTTTACTACTTCATCAACCTAGAGAAAATAAGTTGTAATATTTTTTCCTTCATTCATCTTTAGCTGCTCGAATTATCCTTTGAAATTTTGAATCTTTTCGTCCTTGACCTTTTTTTCTCCTGCATATATGTTTTGGATCTTATCCAAAACTTATTTTTTTAACGTGCCATTACTTTAACATAAACTGAACCTATTAGACCACTCAAAATAAAATTCCTGGATTTAAAATTACTTTCATAAAGCTTCTTAATAACATCATTTGTTGGATGGATCAAGGGTTCTTTGTATCCATTCACTACAAAGTGTTAGAAACAAGATCCTTGTGCTTGCACGTATGATTTCATCCTTCCACTCCAAAGTGCATAGTTCTTTCATTCAAATTGTGGAACTCCATTCTTGGTGCAAACCATGATCTCCCTTCCAATGGTTAGACTTATTGTGAAGAAACCTACTCTTATACTAATTGCTTGAACTATTGATAGGGGGGTTAATCGATATTTCACATAAATTAGATAATTTTAACATCACATAACATTAATTACCATTAACATTAGATCATAACATAAATCAACAACACCATTCAACGATGCAAAATCATCGAAGACAATACAAAATATATTTTTAGGTGGAAACCCTTCAAGGAAAAAAAACATCGAACACTTTTAATATATGTATTTAATGATTACATCAACGGGAAGCTCCAAATTCCAATATTTTCAGAACCAACTGAAGGAGGTTCCAACCCCTTGGTTTATAGGCTCCAACCTAAAGGAATCTCCAACTTCATGATTTCTAGCTCCAAATGGAAGGAAAATCCAACACCCTAGTTTTATTAACTCCAACTGAAAGGATGATCCCACACCCTACACAAGCTCCAACCTTTCCTAGCACCACCTTGTCGCCCTGAAGTGTTCTTAGGCTATGACTTAAAGGAAACTCCAATATCTCCCTTGCACCACCCTACCACCCTAAATATTGAATATATTCTCAGAATCTAACTCGAAGGAGCCTTCAGTCTCCTTTGTGCACCACCCAACCAACCTAAATATAAAATATAAAAGAATAAATGTGGGCTATTTTACTAGGGACAATGAACCACTTACAAAAATATTCAATAAATATCCTTTACTATAAACAGATGTACCATGATGTGCCAACTATATCAACTTCCAAACTTCTAAATAACTCCTTGTATACTATTAACTCTTTCCTCAACCATAAACTGAGAAATTTACAAATCGTGTTTCATACCTTAGTCAAGGATTTCTAATGAAAGATGTGACATTATATCTACTTCATATTTACCAAATGTTTTGCCTTGAAGATGCCTTTATTCTATCTCTGATTTGACAGTTTATTTGGCATTAATTGTGTTCAAGACATTCCTTTAACCCTGATCTTAATATTGACATGAAGAAGATTGAAAGGAAATCCTAATATCAATTCTTCCATTGTTGTATCCAATGTCTCCTTTCAAATAGTCTTAACCAAACTACACCTCTACTTCAATTTTTACCTCAACAATAACCCAAATCTATCCCAAAGAGCAGTATGATTTTATCTCTAGATAACATACCTCGATAGATTTGTATTTGTATATCAAATTCGAATTCATTCTTGGGCCAAAAATTTAAAACTTCTCATAGAGGGAGGCCTTAAAAAGGTCTTTAGAAGATTAGGCATTAAGAATATGGTTCAAAAATGGATCAACCCATAACTAAAAAAATTCCTTCAAAACACGCCCCTTAAAATAACTTACATGAACCTTTGAAATTTACTCAAAACTGAACCAAAAGGAGAGCCACATCTACTTCAGGAATGACCCTAGTAAAGGCCAGAATAAGGTTCAGTTGTCAAGAAGAAAAAATATTGAGACACCTTAGAAAAATTTTGCAGAGGTCGAGGATTATTGCTTCTAAGCAATGTGAGTAAGATCATTGAAGTTAAAGGTTTATCCAACAATGAGCCACCATAAAATGATGAAGACTTAGGTCCAAAAATTAGGTGTAAAAGCTCGTTTCATTAGAATTCTAGTTAATTCTAGTTAGGCCCAAATATTCCCTCCACAGCGAGGGAAAAATAACCTCGGAAGATAATCTAGTGAATATTTACTCAGAGAACTAGTTAACATTACCTCAGTCGGACTCATATTGGGACTTAAAATACCAATGAATACTTCCTCACAAAATAATGAAGAAGATGATTTTTTAGGCCACAAAAGGACTTAGAAGATATGTCTTATGGGTGGTTTGAATTACCATATAAATTTTCTCCAAAAGCCAACCCAAATAATAAAGAATATAGCCCAAAATTTCCCTTAAATAGTCCATAAAACTCTACCTCAGGGAGAAAATATCTCAAAGAAAAATATATCAAGAAATTTCTTCAAAACTTAGCTTCAATACAATCTTATTACAATTGTGAATCTGAGATAAAAAATATGTGAGTAGGTGCAATAAATAGGTCACAAAAAGACTCAACATATATGAAAAATATCCCACATAATTTCTTTGAAATAACCCACATATGTCCACTTTGAAACCTCAAAACATTGCCACAAAGGGGTTCGATATTAGGTCTCATACATGACCTCAGTAACCCATGAAAATTCCTCAAGATTATTGTGGATTACTCTTCAAATATCTATGTAGAGGAGGCTATAATTAGGTCATATAATGACCTCTTTGGAGTATTTAAATTATGCTAGGAGTGAGGTCGAACCAGTGCATAGTAAACCCTACTTAAACCATGTGAAAAAAAATCAAAGTAAAAAAGAATACACCCAAAATGTCTCTAAATTTTTTCCTACTTATTCAGATGAGCATGACTCCACAAAGGCCTCAGAAACCATAATTGATGTTTCAACTCATGTGCATGAGATTTTTTCCTTTGGAGGGTTAACAAAGAAACTTCTAGGAGGGCATCAATATGCTCAAGGATATGGAGCCAACCCTCCAACATTTAAATTTTAAATTCAAATTTTGAATAATTTTATAGCCAAAATAATTTAGTTTTGGATGATGACTTGATTTCCAATTTTAATTAATTTTCTCATGACAAATTCCTCTTTTGGAAGTTGAATTTTGGCTAGGATAATTTAATTTAATTTTCTTGAAAGTAAAATCCACTAATAAACCAATCAATAAGCTATTTTAAGCATCTTATTTGGGTTTCTTGACCACAAAATGGGACTCCAACTTTGATGAGGCATATCTCCTCAACTGTGAGGATTTATGGAGCATGCCACCTACTGTTGGAATAAACATGAAAATGAGAATAAATTGAAGATGGTATTGAACCCAAGAACACAAATATTCCCAATCAATTTCCTCAACAAAATTGGGGCTTCTTCTATATGTTACTTGGGTTGACATCAATGACAACCAAATTATAACAATAACAATATCCATTATAAATCCACATTCAAGATTCTGTCCTGAAAATGGATCCACGTTGGGATTCGAAACGTCGATGAATTGCTTGTAACACTGTGGATAATCCAGATAGCTCTTCTTTAAATATAAGCAATGCAAATTGGAATGTAACATGAGTTTCTTTATTGAAATGGTCACAATAAGAGGTGGTTAAGCTACAACTGGATCCTAGTCGTCGACATTATTGAAACCTTCCTTTGGATCCTTCCTACCCGGGCCAATGAAGACCTCCTTTCCAATACAACAAATATGATGCGAGATAAAGGGGCTCAACATCTATGAATGGAAAAAAGGATTTCTTGGAGATATGGAAGTGTAGAGATCACAAGATAACATAGACCTACTTTGGGGATAATTTGGAAGAGTAACGATACCAATCATTAACATGATTCTAAGGGAAACTCATAGGGTGTATTTATACCACCAAAAAATAGTTAAGTTGGTTAGGACACATGCTCCTATAGGCGGGTTTATGGTCTAATCGATAAAACTTGCCAAAAAATAGCTTCATTATGTATTTTTTCAATTTTAAAAATCTATATGTGGGAAGCTTTCATAAGAGCTGCGTACATACAAGTTTTTACAATGGGAAGAGAACATATAATTTTTTAAATCTTATTTTTTAAGATAAGGACATGTATGCAAGGGAAAAGGGATTTTCCTAGGCTAATCAAGAGCATCTAATGAACAAGTGTGGAAAAATATGCTATAACATATGCCTCCTAATGTATGAGGTTAGAAGGGTTTCTGATGACTAAAATACATTAAGTGTATAAAAAGGGGGAGTCATTTTAAATTGCAAGAAGGATATCACTAGATTCCAAAAATGCTTGTAGAAGGAATCATAAATAAAATTCATATCCAAGTCAAGCATACCCATGCTAAGAGGAAGGAAAGCATGGTCGTTGATCAAGTACACTATGGATCCATGTAGTATATAGAAGTATGATAATGATAATGAGAATACATGGTGGATCAACAAATCATAACCACAAATATACCATAGTGGAGTTATGTGTTAGTATCATATATGCGAATATTTGTACAATGAATGATGTCAAACTGATCCCCCATAGAAGTACCAAAGTCATATATGGAGTGGTGGTACTATACAAAACACAAGTTCCAATATATAAGGTGTTGGTTAAAAATAGGGCATCATATAAGAGTGGATGTCACTGGAAAAAATCTAGAGGAATTGTCAATTGATCAAGAAATATGACATAACCTGAGGTGTTCATCGACCATCGATGGTACATTTCTACACTATGGGAACATATGAGCTAAAGTAATCCAGTTAAGAAATCATTTGATTATTTTTCATTGATGTATATTATTAATAAGTGTGAGAAAACCCACCAATAGTGATAATGGGTGTCAAGGTACCTAGTACAATCTAACAAGTGTGAATAAAGGACTTGAAGTTGAACACTTGAAATAATCTATTGATCAGGGCACATGTTTTCAATAGTAAAGGAATCTGCCACTGATTACTGCAAACCCCAAGTTACTGATAAAGGACTTTAGATCTTATTCCAAAAGCAATGATTTGGAGTCGATGGGAAGAGATCTGCTAGAAGGAAGGTATTATGGCATCCCACAACTAGAGATCTGCTAGAAGGAAGGAAGGTATTTGGAATAACTTGAACAGATAATACTGAAAAAACCACCACCAAGTACGTCTATCACATGCACCAAATGGAAATAATGCATGGGAGAGACCCTCTAAACCAACCAATAATGAAAGATGGCAATAGAGGAAATGAATCCACCAATAGGGTCAAATGGAAACCAAGGTACTTCATGAATCCAAATTCATGATAATGTAAGATGACATCGAATACAAGGAAAACAACCCAGTCAAAGAACAAAGATTAAAATAAATGTTGAGAAAAATGTCACCTATCAATTATGTAAATATGGCTAGGGTAAAACTCTAGGTATACTCTTAGAGCAATTTGTTGGAGTCAATAAGAGCATACTCGTCAACAAGAAGTCAATAGGGACCTTCTATACTGACACGAGTATATGAATTTAAGAAGTTTATCTGATACTGAGAGTAACTTGATTTTTTTTTTTTTTATGTTTGACACAATGAGTCAAGAGACACTACGAAGTGGTTGACACAAAGTTTTACTTATGTTGAAAAAAAGCATGACTCATTTTGTGACATAGGAAATATTGACCATAATTAAATTTATATAAGTTTGAGATATAAGAGCCATCAATATACTCTCCATATGATTGGTAGAGTAACCAAACAAGGAGTACTAACTCTAGAATCATGTTTGGATCCTAATTACCATACTAAATCACAACTTGATGAGGGAAAGACTCATAACTAGGTGCTTTGTTCAAGGGTGACACAACTAACTCTGCTGCCAAGTTAATGAAATAAACTCTTATTGCGACCTCTTATTTTTATATATATATATATATTTTTTGTCTTTTTCATATTATAAAATTCTTGAAAAATAAAAATAAAAAATAATGTTGTAGCATAGTGGAGGGAACGAGTGTCGTAGGAAAGTAAACTAGTTTCAACACTTGGAACATTCCTATGCTTAATTCAAGGTAAAGCGTATGTGATATGGGCACTTGGGGGATGTTCCCTCCAAGGATAAGGGTGTTTAGTGAAAAAGGCTATAAATGCATGGCTTGAAATTTCAAAAAGAACATCAGAAAAAGTGGCATACATGAGAGAAAATTTGGAGCTAGCTTAAGGCCAAAATTTCAAGCAATCAATATGCAATGAAATAGTATAATTCAACTTGTGGGAGCCTTTGAGGTATAAATTTAGAAAAAAGAGTGAGGAATAATAATGTGGTTTCATCGCATGTTCATAACAGGAATAAAGAGGACTCCCAAGCCTATAGAAGAAAACTTCAACATGGGTGCCTAGTGACAACAACGTACTAGCTAGAGTGCCCATGATAAGATAGGCTCTACCACAAAAATTACGACACTTATAAATAGAAAGAAGGTTCTACGCCACAATTTGGTGAAAGCAATCCTAAGTCCAAAATGGAAAAGGAAACTTATTATTCACAATGCAAGGTGGTGGAACCACCCTATATGCTAGTTTCGAATTCCAATACCTATCAAAGCAAATCAATCATGAAAAAACTAGAAAAATTTGTCTTCAAAGTCCTATGGAAATAATTAGAAACACTATTTCATAAGTTAATACATCCAATACATAAAATTCATATAAAATCTTGTGTTATAGAATATAAAACTTGAAAACACGTAACTTATATATATAATATGGTACAAGGAACCATGTAGCCTCGTGACTTACACATAATAGTTCTTTAGGACAATTCCTTTATAAGGCTCAAGACAAGGGATCCTTTTGTAGCTACAACCTATAGTATCTAGTTCTAGAAAAGAATAAAATTGATCATACATAGTTATCGCTTCAAGAAAATCCTCCTGTGAAGGCAATTAAACATCCAAGAAATCATGAGAACTATAAGGATCAATAGGGGGAAGCAAAGGCTCCCATTCCGCGATTGGAGAACTCACTTGATCAATTGTTGGGACCAAGTCATAAGAAGAAAAATATGAGTGAAAAGTACCCTTCTTAGCAGCAATCGAACATTGAGGATACAATGCTACATAATTCACCCACGGTAGGGCAGAGTCTACTTGAACAATAGGAACATACAAAGGGGTATTCTGAGCTAAAGTAAAATTAGGATGGTGATTATCAAATTCAAGTTGATCAATAGTGATAGTTCTTCCATTTTGAGGAAAATGCATCACTCGAAAGGGAATATACACCATATCATTCATAGCATAGACATAACCACTCCTGTGGAGCATATTGAAGTCAAAATAGCCATCAACCACCATCATATTGAATAAGACAATATTCCCACCTAATGTGATAGGGAAATGAGGAAGAATACCCAATGAATCACCAGGTCTTCTATTATATGCCAAAAAAATGACTATCAGTTGCTAGCATCTTTGGAGAATCCAAATATTTCCAAGCCAAGGGGGATAAAATACTTCCATATGATCCTTCATCCATTATAAATCAATAGAAACTTGTGGAATTGACTCTAACATTTATTTTAAAAGGTCCAAAATAAGGAAGCCAAGTCTCAACAAGACTATCCCAATAAAAGGAAACACTCCTAGAACTTGGTGGGGGTACACTCAAAGAGACAGACATGACCCCTAGTCTAGAAGATTCTAAACTAGAAATGAAGAATACTTGGTCGATAAACACTTCACTCCAAAAAAGAGGAGTGGAATCGACAAAATATTGAATTGGATCAACCACTTCATGAACCAATGGTTGAATATGTTGCTGAAAAACCATAGGAGGTTCAAGAGTAGAAGAACCTTTAGACTTGGACCATATCCTTTGTACAATTGAAATCTCACAACTCAAATAAGATAGATGATCTACCTTACAAAGCCTACAAGGGAACTTAGGCTTAAATATTTTATTGCTAGGTCTCTTATTAAAATCAATGCCCCCAACATGACTTGTAGTGGTTGGTGCTAAGTCTCCAACATGAATTGCAATGGTTGGTGATTGGTCTCCGACATGAACTACAGAGGTTGGTGAAAATTCTCCAGTAGAAACAAGGCTCATGCCCACAACATGAATTGCATACAATGGTGACTTACTACCAACATGACTTGCAAAGGTTGATGACTCATTATCAGTATGACTAGCAGTGACTAGACTTATGCCCCCATCATTGTGTACATTGGTTGAAGGCTCATCACCAACATGACTTGCTGAGGTTCCAAACATATTTCCAACATGAATTTTAGATGTTGGCGACATTTCATGGAAAAATTTCTTATTCACCTTCTTCTTCCTCTTTATACTCCTTTTAGACTTCTCATTAATAGTAGCTATATTATCACGAGATGGGGGAGAAACAAGATTCCTAGCTTTCTTTGGTAAATAAAATGAAGGGTTAAAATATATTTGATTCCCTTGAAATAAAGTGCTTATCTAAGAAGCTTCAAGAGTATTCAGAGTGGATCATAACCAAATTGGTATTCCAACACTCAATCCAGGAATATTCAAGGTGGACATCAAGGGGGCACCAAATTTTATAAAGAAATGAAAATAAAAAGGACCCCCTTTTGGAGGGGTCCCTTGGTTGGTATTCTCAAGAACTTTTACCATACCTAAATTATGCATAGGTTCTTCCCTTTTAGTATTTCTCAATGCAAATTGAGTCTCTTTAATTGAATTTCAAGGAAGAGAGTCAATATAATCAAACCTTTTCCCTTAAGGAATATATACACCAAGGAGCCTTTCAAGACCAATGGAGTGGTTAGTCATCCACTCATAATCAAAGATTCAAGAGTGACAAGACAAAAAAAACCTAAGGCCAACTAAATACAAAGAGCACAAATCACATCACTATAAAAATCCCAGAGAAACAATAAGAAAACAACCCTCCAAAATTCCTACTTTGGGTGATTAGTATAATACACAAAAATATCAGAGAGTAGATAAAGAGCCTTCCTAAGGTGAACTTAGGATTATGAGGGCCCAAGTCCTACTAAAAAAGGTAACATAAACAGATACACTAAGCCCCTGACAATATCCTTTGCCAGTGTAAGTACCCTTGCTTCATGGGACACCCTCTAGAAGTATTATGACAATGATACAACATCTGTATTAGGTACCACATGTATTTTCCCATCCAGTCACCTAGGTGGTACCTAGGAAATGAAACTAGGGTTACCAGTTTGTAATAATAATTCGATGGGGTGAGTCGTGGGCAAGTGCTACTACAAGTATGAGAAGGGGTTTATCTATTTCCTTACCGTTACATAGCCTAGTGCTTAACTCCTGTGTGAGAGGAGCTACCTTGACAACCTACACAACACTTTATTTCCTCTCTTTATTCAACTTCTAGTTTCAATTTGAGTGGCCTTGGAGAGTTTACTCTCAAAACACCTTTTAAAAGGACCTAAAACTCCTAAACTTGTTGATATTCTAGGACAAAAATAAATAGTCTAGTATATTTTATTAAGTGTTCATTTTAAGTGGTTGCTATTTACTAAAGGTAATGGATGTGAAACTTATGATTTTGATAGAACCTTAAAGAAATAAACTTATAATGACACTTGCAAGGAAAAATTCACACTTATTTTTCAATGAACTGAGTTTCAAGTGAGCATAAATCATGAACAATTCTTACCTAGATTGCAAGAAAAGTAACATTGTTGGAAATACTGAGGGGGGTGAATTAAAGTTTCATTTTTTCTTACAATTTAGCACAAAAAACATTAAATAATGGCATCAAATCAAAGGAATACAAGTTATATATATATATATATATATATATGAAATATATATCTATATTACAAGGGAAGCTACCATCTAGAAGGGCTACAACACCAAAATATTTACCAACCACTACTAGAAGGAGTTACAACCCCTAGTTTACCAACATCCACTAGAAGCAGGTGACAACCTACTGAAGGAAGCTACAGATTCCTTCCTTAGCACCACCCTACCACCCTATAGAATTAATATAAAACAAAAAACCTCTTGGGCTCCTGTTCTAGGGAAAATGACCCAAATATAACAATATTGAAACAACTTTAGTACTACCCCTTTTCCATGTCCAATATGTAATCGATACTATTCATACTTATATCATTAATACAACAAGTGCCCTTACACTTTTCTTCATAGCTTACTTCAAAAAAGGATTCTTCCTACTTCAAGACTCAATATGAAAGTCTTCTCTAAAATATCAGAGGTATGCTACAAATAAATGCCTACTCTATAATATCAGAGGTCTTCTATAAATCCAAGTATGTTCTAGAATATCAAAGGGTTTCTACAAATCAAGGTCTTCTCTAGAATATCATAGGTTTGCTACAAATCCATGTATACTCTAGAATATCAAAGGGCTGCTACAAATCAATTTATTCTCCAGAATATCAAGGGGCTTCTACAAATCAATGTCTTCTCACACTTCAAGTCATATACTTCAATATTTAAGTCCCAATAGCACAACCCTTTGAGGATGGGCCTCGTTAGCAAGGAGACCCAGGATCAAACATCATGGGGGGTGGTTATGCCCTGTGCTAGGGGGAGGAGACATGCTAAAAAATCTAGTCAACTTAAGGATGGTGTGGCCCAATTTAGGTGCGATCCTCGTGTTGAAAATGGCAACAAGAAACAGTGAAGGAGGCCTCCTGAAACATCTTTCCTGATCCTAGTTGGAGAGTGATCACCTAAACTAGGTGGGGACCACACATGTGATTTTTGTCGAAAAGTCTATTTTTAGACTATGTATATTTTTAGACATATGGAGCATGGTCTAGGAGTTGCGGGATGCTATTCTTGGATGATTTGTCAAGTTGGTAAAAATATATGGACATCTATTTTTAGACATACAGGTTGAAGTCTATTTTTAGACTACCTGTCTAAAAATAGAACAGTCAAATATTATTAGCCCTTAATAATATTTGGACTATAAACTTTATCTTATCCTCTTGGAGCACTTCAGTTTGAGCTACAGATGTGGCACATGCAGCTGGAAGAAGGAAATTCAAATTTCCTATGGGTTAGTTGAGCTATTGCATGGTTGACTTCAGTTAGACTCATGTGGCAGAGTTTTGGTGGAGTTGATTGAGGAGTTAATGGAGATTGTGTTTCGATTAACTAGTTGAACTAGTTGTGATCAGTTTAACTGGCGATTACACTAGAGATGAGTTGGGTGAATTAAATATTATTTAATTCACTGATATTAACTCATTATTCAACTAAAGAACACATCAGTTAACTCAGTGCATGGACAGTTAAGTGAAAGACCAGTGGAAGAGGTAGATGAAAGGGTGAGATCGACAGCAGTTGTACATTAGCTGTGCATGAGATTTGCACAATCAGTGGGATGAGTATGCCAATGATGATTGCACTGTTCAAGCAAGAGTAATTCGAATTGGTTCAGCCCATTCTCTCCTTTTGGATTGCGCAGTAGAGGCAGGCAACTAGTGGAGGAGTTTTGAACCCGTGATCGATTCAAAACTGAGCTATTTTTGTGTGTAGCTTTTGGAGACAGTATTGAGTACTTGTGAGGAGTATTGTATTGTGTAAAGTTACATGTTCTCATCCATTATATGATACATATAGCTAGGGGTTTTCAGCTATAAGCTTTCCCCATACATGCTGCGTCCTATGTGTGCGAATTGATGTTCTACCGCTTGTTTTATTTTCCGCATGTGATGATTAATTTGTAGAAGAGATTATGTGTTATGTAGCAAATCGAATTTGTGTATAATCAGGTTAATATCGGTGAATAAATCTTCATTATTCAGCAAATTTCTACATGGTATCAGAGCGAAATTAATTGTCAAAGGTCTATTACGGTGATTGCAATTATTTCCTCGGACAGAGTCTGCACTCGGGCCAGGTAGCCTCCGGATTCATCTTTCTTTGTAAATTGAAAGGTCTGGTAAATGCCCATGCGGTCAATCTCTGATTTGGAAATAATTTTTTCTCAAGTGTAGATCAGAAGCGGTTGAGTTATCAGCTCTTGGAATTCGAATTTGCAGATTTGTGTTTTTTTTTGGTGCCGCAACGAAAATGTCTTTCAACGGATTGCGACTAGAATATGCCTTGGAAGGCAGTTCGAATTATGTTGCATGGAAAGACTGCATGGAGGTTGTATTAGATGATAATGGGCTATTGGAATTCATGGAGAAAGAGATTCCAAAGCCTACTTCTACTGATGCTGCTGTTGTGGAAGCCTGGCGAAAGAAATAAGCAAAATGTCGAAGGATTTTGTTGGAGGGCGTAAAGGATCACATAGTGTCCAGCCTGCATGGAAAGGCTTCTCCATATTTGATGTTGAAAGCCTTGATAGATCTGTACCAGAGCAAGAGCGACTAGAGGAAGTTGGCACTCAAGGATAGACTAAGAAACATCAAGATGGAGAAAGGAGAGAGCATCCCCAAGTACCCCACGAGGTTCACCCAATGCAGGGATGAGCAGGGAAGCGTGGGAGTGACGGTGGAGGATGAGGACTTGGTGAGCTTGGCTCTCCTGGGTCTTCCGAAAATTTGGCATGCATATCAAGATAGTGTCAATGGTCGGGAGAAATTCCCCAGATGGGAAATACTGTGGTCTGATCTGGTGCAAGAGGAGATCTGGCGGAATACCAGGGATGGATCTTCATCAAATGCATCTGATGAAGAAGGCTGTGCTTTGGCTGCCAAAGCAAGGAAGGGGAAGGGAAAGGAGAAGGCTTCTCAATCCGGTGCAGATGGTAAAGAGAGTGACATGTCCAAAGTGAAGTGTTTTCATTGTCACGATCATGGACATTACGCCACAAATTTCCCAAAGAAGAAGAAGAACAAGCAGGCTGCTGGAGCTGCAGCTGGTGAGGCTCTTGCCTCGCAATTTGAGCTGGACTTCTCATTGATCGCATGCATGTCGTCTAGTGCATTGGGATCGGGGTGGTATTTTGATAGTGGCGCTTCCTTTCACATGACGGGAGATGCAAATCTGTTCAGTGACTTGGTGGATAAAGGTCTCCAGATGCATGTTGAGTTGGGCGACGGTGGACGATACAATGCGACCGAAATTGGTACCATAACCTTTCAGAGGGAGTCAGGTAAACTCATTATTTTACAAGATGTATTGCATGTACCAGGTCTAACAAAGAATCTGATCTCAGTCGCAATGTTAGAGGATAAAGGGTATGAAGTTGTCTTCAGAGAAGGAAAAGTTTTCCTTCGGCACAAGGCAACGGGACAAGTCAAGAAGGTTGGGATTCGGGCAAAGAATCTCTACAGACTTGAAGTAGATGGGATGTCTACGGAGCTTCCTATTGTTGGGAAGCGGAAGGAAGACATGCAACTGATGCTTGAGAGGGAGCAAGTTTTGCATGCAGGTGAAAGTGAACCTTGGGGTGTGGAGCAGCCACAAGAGGATCATGGAGTGGGAGAGACCACTCATGCAGAGAAAATTCATGCCAGATGGGCAGAGGGAGTGCATGAAGCTATAATACCAGGTGAGAGGTGGGGCGACATGCATGATTGATCCCAAGAGGAGATTTATGGGCAAGATTCATGAGATGGTGTGGATCTCATGAGTTGAACCTGGCTACGAGGTGCCCACAACGCAGCAGTAGAAGATCAGTTGGAGTGATGCAGGCAGATCAAAGTGACAGTGTTGGATACTAGAGCGCGGATAAGAGTTGACAGCAAGTGCAAGAGTGCATGGGTGCAAAGAGTTCAACAGTGCAGTGGTTCCTGATGACATGTGCAGTAGCTAAGCAGAGGTCAAAGACTTTGATGATAGATGCTAGATGCATCAGACTGATTGAGTTGTTTGGAGCCTATTCAGTTTCAGATATGTTGCATGCAAAGGGTGCATGGCGCATGCATGGATTTGCATGGTGCATGCATGAGTTTGCATGGCACATGCATGGAGTTTCATGGTGCATGCATGGAGTTGCATGGCGCTTGTGGAGGTTGCAGGGCGAATGCATGGAGTTGCATGTCGCATGCAATGAAAGTCCCTTCTTGTTGAGAGGGAGTGTTGAAAATGGCAAAAAGAAACAGTGAAGGAGGCCTCCTGAAACATCTTTCCTGATCCTAGTTGGAGAGTGATCACCTAAACTAGGTGGGGACCACACATGTGATTTTTGTCGAAAAGTCTATTTTTAGACTATGTCTATTTTTAGACATATGGAGCATGGTCTAGGAGTTGCGGGAAGCTATTCTTGGATGATTGGTCAAGTTGGTAAAAATATATGGACATCTATTTTTAGACATACAGGTCTAAGTCTATTTTTAGACTGCCTGTCTAAAAATAGAACAGTCAAATATTATTAGCCCTTAATAATATTTGGACTATAAACTTTATCTTATCCTCTTGGAGCACTTCAGTTCGAGCTACAGATGTGGCACATGTAGCTGGAAGAAGGAAATTCGAATTTCCTATGAGTTAGTTGAGCTATTGCATGGTTGACTTCAGTTAGAACTCATGTGGCAGAGTTTTGGTGGAGTTGATTGAGGAGTTAGTGGAGATTGTGTTCCGGTTAACTAGTTGAACTAGTTGTGATCAGTTTAACTGGCGATTACACTAGAGATGAGTTGGGTGAATTAAATATTATTTAATTCACTGATATTAACTCATTATTCAACTAAAGAACACATCATTTAACTCAGTGCATGGACAGTTCAGTGAAAGACCAGTGGAAGAGGTAGATGAAAGGGTGAGATCGATAGCAGTTGTACATTAGTTGTGCATGAGATTTGCACAATCAGTGGGATGAGTATGCCAATGATGATTGCGCTATTCAAGCAAGAGGAATTTGAATTGGTTCAGCCCATTCTCTCCTTTTGGATTGCGCAGTAGAGGCAGGCAGCTAGTGGAGGAGTTTTGAACCCGTGATCGGTTCAAAAATGAGCTAGTTTTGTGTGTAGCTTTTGGAGACAGTATTGAGTACTTGTGAGGAGTATTGTATTGTGTAAAGTTACATGTTCTCATCCATTATATGATACATATATCTGGGGGTTTTCAGCTATAAGCTTTCCCCATACATGCTGCGTCCTATGTGTGCGAATTGATGTTCTATCGCTTGTTTTATTTTCCGCATGTGATGATTAATTTGTAGAAGAGATTATGTGTTATGCAGCAAATCGAATTTGTGTATGATTAGGTTAATCTCGGTGAATAAATCTTCATTATTCAACAAATTTCTACACCTCGGGTGATTTTGATGGATTGGATGCCCCTGGGTCGCAACTCCTCAAGCCACAGATCAAGCCTGTAGGATCACAAACTTCTTGATGAAAAAAAAAAAAACTGATATACTTCAACAAACTTTATTAGCTTCAATCAAACTCAATCAGGCAGGCTTAATCACCTTTTAAACTACATCAATTTTATCATTAATCAATTTGAATTGTGCCTTAATATTTCATATCAGAAATAAATATTGAAAGGAGGCCAAAAATAACCTTAAGTTTGGACATGTCACATATAGCCCTAAATTTGGTTTGTCTTAGGTGACATTTGTCTCAGATCAAATGCTTAGAAAAAATTGGGACCAACCTTAGGATGATTGCCTTATATCAACGAAGACAGGGCTCAGATTTTTCCTCTCAATAAATGACTTATCCTTCAAGAATATTTCTTTAAATAGGTCGATTTTATACTCATAAAATGCGATAGATGATATTGGTTAGGGATTGTATTTCTCGCACTAGATAGGACAAATGAGGTCACTAAGATTCTACCTCAGAGAGGTCGAATGTATTCCTCGGATAGGCTGAATATAATCGTGAGAACTACTGAAAAAGGTACCACAAAAAAATATAAAAAACAACTTAAATACCCTTCTTGAATTTCAACCTTCTCGAGATATTCAATATGGTTCAAGCCTTAGATCAACTTCAAAAATTTACATGACCAAATTATGCCACAAATTCTTGTCATTAGTGCTCCACGACTTAGCTATAAATAGTGTTGGAGGGAGGCATATTATTTTAGGGCCAACCCAAAACAAATGAAATTTTTATTTTGAAAGGTCATGTCTATGCTAGAGCTGACTTGAACCATAAAAAAGATTTCCTTTGAAGAGACACATCTATTTAGGAGCCGACTTGAATGACAAGAATTAGGCACATTAAAAATTAATGTTTGTCTCTAATAATATCTTCATTCAAGGATGACTTGGACATATGGAATTAGGAAAATTTTAATTTCAATTTCAACCTCCTTTTAGGGTAAGAATGACCCCTTTTTTTTCCATGAACATGTGGGGCAAGATACTAATGTTGATTCCATCCATTTGGGGCATCAAACTTAAAAATTTAATATCTATCCACCCAAAAAATGTGCCACCTATCAAATGAAATGGTAGGACAAGGGATATCAAAGTTGAAGGTCCTTGTATCCAAATTCACTCTCTCTTGCATGCATGTTATCAAACAAATGTTGGCCCATTCACCCTTTCACATCAATGACAAATTTTACAACAAACATAAGAAAGTATGATGCAATTTTTGTTATTTTCTTTTCCAAATGAGTATGAATGCACCTATTGTAAAAAAAATAAGATTTAACTTCACTTGCAGTAGATCATTCCATTCAGGAAAACAAAACAAACATGAGAAAAGGTGAAAAGATAGCCAAAAAATGTGAAAATCACTAGTTCAGGAGGCATATCTGACCCTTATGAGCACAAAAAGCATGCATATGCACTTCTTATGAAATAAACACGAGTATGTATGCAACTATTGTGGAGGAAACCCACTTATAGGTCCCCAATAGGCCAAAAAATGACCAAAATGGTCAAAATATGCCCACAAAATAGGCCCACACAATCCCTAGGAAGGAAACCGGCGAGCATATGCACTTTTCAACAGGGAAAATGTTTGCCTATATCACTATACCTCAAGGTAAATTGCATATAAACTCATATTGGGGAAAATTTTCACAAAAATCTAGGGGAAAAGCACCCAAAAGATGACCCACAATCAAGAAAGTAAAGTACACTTTTCTTAAATGCATAAACAAAAGGAAACACACTCAAATGCTTTTATTTTTCTCAAATATGAATTCAAGGAAGAAAAAAGGTAAAGAAAAATACCTACAAAACAAAGTTATCATTTTTTTTTGAATTTTTTTGCTAATAAAGAAACAAAGCAAAAGGGCCAAGAAATAAAACTTATGCAAAATGAAATGCAAATTGGATGAAAACCTACATTTTTTTTCCTTTTCCAAATGAAGAAACAAAGAAATAATATGAACACAAAAGATAAATTTAATTAATTAAAAAAAAAAAAACAAAATCCTAAAACTTCAAGAAAAAAGTAAACTTGAATCGCAAAGCAAAAGGAAAAGGAAAAGACTCAATCCAAACAAACTAATAACTTCAAGTACAAGAAACTCAATGGTTTAAATCAAGCAAGAGTAAACAATATAAAAAAAGCTTCAAACAAAGAGATACAAGAGTTTCAGAAATATGATATTTAAGATTATCAAATGAATGAGATTCTAGAATCTTAGAAAAATAAATTTGATCTCTTTATAACAATGAAAGAAATAATGCAAAAATCAATCATTAGGCTAAACAAAAGCAAAAGGAAAAGGGTGGGAAAAAATTGATCACAAGGCTGACACAAAGGTTGCTTCAAAGTTTATAAATTGTCCAGGACCTTAGAAATAAGACTAAGAACCCAACTGAGAAGCTACAACTCTTGGAATCTAAGAAACTCTAGATTAGTACAAAATTACTCTTTCATACAAGCTAAAGCATAAAATAAAAATACCTCAAAATGAAAATTTTCATCCTTTAAGAAGCATTAGAGACAAGAAGACATAAAACCAAACCTTCATGATCACTTAACCAAGTGAAAATTTTTCACTTTCTAGAAATATACACGACTATTTAGAAGGCAGTCTGTGTATGTACACACTATTTTGTAAAGAAAACACACACTTGCATAAGTTGCTTAAAGGAAACTTGTGTGTGTAAGTGACTGCTCTAAATATAAACTATGTATAGATTGCAAACTAAGGAAAAGTAAATGATAAGTCCATATCTACAAGATCAGACTAGAGGAATTGGTCCATTAGGATATCAAAATATTGAAAATATTTACAAAGGATAGCCCAAACACCCAAATCAATCTGGACAACCCTTAAGGAAAATGCTAGAAATCATTTCCTTAGCGGAGTCACTAATTATGTCAGCGGGAAATGTTCCCTAGGCTTAGAGTTGGAAGCCCCAAAAGAGCAGACACATAATTAAATCAAGAAAACTCAATCATACATGCAAAATACTTTAATTGACAAAGGTAGGAAAATAAGGAATATAGATAAGTTCTATGTTTTTTTATGATCCCATAGGGTCCAAGCCTTAACTCTTCCTCTTGAATTTTCAGACTTGCAAGATGGAAAAGAAAACACCAACAAATCATATCATTCAAAGTATATACACATATAAACAAATTAGATCATAATAATATCCATTAAAAATCCACATTCATAAATATAAACAATGAAAATTAGAATGGAACATGAGTTTCTTTATTGAAATGATAGTAGTGAGAGGTGGTTAAGCTACGATCTAATCTTGACATTTGACACCGATAAAACCTTCCTCTAGATCCTTCCTACCAGGGCTGACTAACATCTCGTCTCCAAAAAAATTAAATCTGATGTGAGATAAAGGGGCACAACATCTATACATGGAAACAAAGGTTTCCTAGATACATGGAATTGCAGTGAGCATGGGATAGTGTAGATATGATCTAGGGATAATTTGGCATAGTAAGGATGCTAATCATTGGGATGATTTTTAGGCCAGCCCATAGGGTGCATTTATACAACCAAAAACTTGTTAAGTTGGTTAGGCCATGGGATCTTGTAGGTGGGATTTTGGTCTAACCTATAAACTGTTGAACCTCTAATTAAACTGAGAGGGGGGGTGAATCGGTTTAATACATTCCTGATCTTTTAAAACTTTTCATTAAACTTATTTAAACCTTCATTTCAAACTCAATTTGATGTGAGAGTAATTTTAGAATGTAATCAGAAAGTATTAGTTTAATAGAGCAGTAGACTTAATATGAGAGCAGCAGGTATTAAGCAAATGATACATATCAGATCAATACATAAATATCATGCACAGAGACACCAGATATAAGTGGAAACCCATAAAGGGAGAAAACCACATCTTATTATTGTTGTGATGCAAAGGCAAGCTCTAACTCCCTCTCACCACTGTTTTCTGCAGGCACCAACCTACAGGAGGCTCTATCCTCAATTCTGCAAGCTACAACTTGCAAGGAAGCACCAACTCCCTTCAATTTTCTGCAGGCACCAACCTACAGGAGGTTCCAACCTCAGTCAGCTACAACTGACGACTATCAAGCTGCAACTTGATAGGGAAGCTCCAACTTCCTCAATTTATCAGACTGAATGTTTGCTGATTTTCCTCAGATATCAGCTCTGTTCTATAGCTTCTCTTAATCTTCTCTGCCTTCTATATTCTGCATTCTCTCTATATATGCTCTCTCCCTTGCTCTCAAAAACTCACTCTGCATATCAAGATGATATTATTTATAGATTTCCTCACATGACTATTTGTATTCTGCTTGGAATTCGAAATGGAAAGTCATGTCTCTTTGCCTTCTGCCTTCTCACTCTTTTTATCAGCTTACTCAGAAATTATGACTGTAGGTGTCAATTTTAACATTACAGTGGGAGTTTGTTTTCTCTCGGAGACTTGCCAATGCATCACAAACAATAAAAACAATTAAAATATTTACAGTCTTATTACAAAGTGAACTCTAGCTCAACTCATTTAGTCTTTTGAATCGATGCGCATTTGTCTTTTCTTTGGCTGTCTTTGTCCTTTTTGTGAATGTGTTTTATCTCCTCTCGGATCTATTTGCTTTTCTGTCCTCTGTGGGGGTGTAACAGCTGCATACGTGTAACTCTGCCTTTTAAATAAATGAAATGCAGTTGCTGACTTTTTAAATCAGGGAAATTTCAACCCTTTTCATGCCACGAGTGTCTTGTTGATGTGGAAGTTCCGCAAGCGGAACGAACATAGATCACAGTCGTTGTATATTAATAATCCCCCTCCCATTAAGCCGAGGCCCGAGGGTTCACAACCCATGTGGCATATTTTAATACAACTGCAACCGTGCTTTATATATATCTAACAACAATCCTTTTATATATAAACAATCGCCCTCCACCTTAAGCCCTTGGTCTTATTTTACAATCCAATGAGTCGAATCACAACCACTAATATATGAAAGGGTCGGGCCCCACATCTCCGTCGGCGAATCGGTGGTGTCAAACGAAAACTTGCAATTGCGATTGATCAAACGGACGCGATGACCACATAAAACATGTCTCATAGCGCAATCGGGTCCGAACTTTGAACAAATGCAATCGGGGCGCATAATAGAAAAGTTCCGATTGCGATCAGAACACGGATGCGATTTGCACATATTAACTCCCGCATATAACAGGATCGGGTCCGCCACTTCAATCGCAACATTTTACAAAAGACTTGCGATCAATCGGAAAGTTCCGATTGCGATTAAGATTCCGGACGCGATTGAACTGATTAACTCCATCGTATAACGCCATCGGGTCCGCCACTTGATCGGAGCATATTACAAAAGACTCGCGATCAATCGGAAAGTTCCGATTGCGATTAAGATCCCGGACGCGATTGAACCGATTAACTCCATCGTATAACGCCATCGGGTCCGCCACTTGATCGGAGCATATTACAAAAGACTTGCGATCAATCGGAAAGTTCCGATTGCGATTAAGATCCCGGACGCGATTGAACCGATTAACTCCATCGTATAACGCCATCGGGTCCACCACTTGATCGGAGCATATTACAAAAGACTTGCGATTGAACCTTTTCTCCGATTGCGATTGGGTGAGGGGTCCCACCTTATAAGCCATTTCGTTTTTATAGAACCTTTGGTTATATAGATATAAAGCGCTCTGCTTGTATATAACTGATATATATGTTTATATATATATTTTGCTGCTGGAGTGAAGCGATTCTCGGAATAATGTTTGTGTTGTATTATATGTATAACGCCGGTTGGAGTGTGTGATTCCCGGAATATGGTTATGTATTATATGCATTGCCTTGCCGCTGGAGTTAAGCGATTCCCAGAATAGGGATTATGTTTTATATGTATAACACCGGTTGGAGTGTGTGATTCCCGAAATTTTGTAACAGCTCTCTGCCTCTGTCACTTAGTCTCTGCCTCTGCCTCTGCTGCTTCTGTCGCTTTGCCTCTGTCTCTACCTTTCGATAACGGTTCTTCACTGTGCTTCTATGACTGTTACATTTTTGACTTTCTTCTTGCTGCCTCTATTGCTTTCGCTGTGCCTCTTTTGCCTTCCTCTGCTTTAGCGCTGCCTCTTTTGCCTGAGTGCTGCCTCCTTTGCTTGAGTGCTGCCTCCTTTGCCTGAGTGCTGCCTCCTTTGCCATCAATGACAATATTTCCAACAGTCTCCCCCTTTGGCATTGATGGCAATCCACTTTCTATGTTTGCTTTCTCTTTCTCTTGTTGCTTGCTCTTCCTGTTTGCCTGCTCTTCCTCCTGTTGTTTGTTCTTCCTCCCCCTTTGACATCAATGGCAAAGGACGACGCCTCATCTCTCTGTATGGGTTTTGTCGTTGCATTTCCTTTCTCTAAGTTACGTTTAGTTCCTCTTCTGCTGAAATTGGACTATGATGCTCCAGAGTGATGTATGAAACTTGTTGAGAGAACACTTTGGTATAGTGAGCCGATATATGTTTTATAGCTGTGATTCATTTGTAGTGCCTGTAATATGTGCTAGATTGCAGACAGAGATGATGCATTTTACGATTGAAAGGTTCTTGTTGCTTCTGAATGATGATAATATTGATAATGTTGATAATACTGATAATGCTGATCATGTGGACTTGTTTTATGCTTATCTTGCTGGCTGTTCTCCCCCTGGAATGATATCTTCATTTTTTTCTCCCCCTGAGACTGTACTTTCTCTTCATATTAGAGAATAGTATCTACAGATACTACCCCTAGTTTGTCTCTCAAGTTTTCGAATGGTTCTCTGGCAAGTGGTTTGGTAAATATATCTGCTATTTGTTATTTCGTTGATACATAGTCCAGTTTAACTATCTTCTGAGCCACTTGTTCTCGGAGAAAATGATACTTGATTGGTATATGTTTAGTTTTTGAATGAAGCACATGATTTTTAGATATACTTATAGCACTTGTATTATCACATTTGATTGAGATAGGTTCATTAATGCTTACCTTCATGTCTTGAAGAGTTTGCTTCATCCACATGACTTGTGTACAAAATGCTGCTGCTGCTATATATTCTGCTTCAGCTGTAGACAGAGATATGGATGTTTGTTTCTTGCTTAGCCATGCCACTAGACTTTCTCCTAGATAGAATGCACCTCCACTTGTACTCTTCCTGTCATCCACACAGCTGGCCCAACTGGAACCGTGTACGTTATTGCGGTGAAACTTTTGCCTTAGGATACCAAAGCCCATATTTTGCGGTTCCTTCTCGTAGATATATGAGTATGATTTTTACGCGTAAGACGGTTTTGTTTAGGGTGCCGTTTGATATCTTGCCACTAGTCCCATCGGCTAGCATGATAGTCTGTCTTGAAGTCGCTTAAGGCTTGTGCTCCCTATCATGGATCTCGTAGAATTTTTGATCTACATCTCACCCATCATCGCATTAACACCTTGCATCCCGTGATCATGGCTGTCACTGGTTTATGCCTCCTCCATTTTGAATTTCTTTTCAGCATTTCTTTAAGTAATTTTCTTTGAGAAATGAATGTGCTCCTCGTGTTCTTTTTCGCTGAATTTAGGAGCCAAGTAGAAATCGAGCTCTCCAATCATTAGACATTTCAAACTCAGCTTTCATCTCATCAGCAAACCCTTTTTCTAGATCATCTTTATTGCTTCCAAACATAATGTCATCAACATATACAACAACAACTAGGAGTTCATTTTCATGCGCTTTTATGTATAGATTGCTGTCTACTCCACCTCTCTTAAAACCCTGTTTTTGCAAATATTTGTCCAGTCTTGAGTACCAAGTACGAGGAGCCTGTTTCAGTCCATATAGGGCCTTCTTCAGTCTGCACACATAGTCTTCTTTGTCTGTCAATGAGAAGCCTTCTGGTTGTTCCATGTACACTTCTTCTTCTATATCTCCATTAAGAAAAGCAGACTTTACATCCATTTGATATACCTTGAAGTCTTGGTAGCATGCAAATGCCAGGAACATTCTAATAGCTTCCATTCTGGCTACAGGGGCAAATGCTTCTTCATAATCAAGTCCTTCAATTTGTGAGTATCCTTTGCAGACCAGCCTGGCTTTATTTATGATTACTTGTCCTTGCTCATTCATTTTGTTTTTGAATACCCATTTTGAACCAATGATATTTTTCTCAATAGGTCTAGGAACTAGCTCCCAGGTATTGTTTTTCTCAATTTGATCCAATTCTTCATTCATTGCTTTTACCCAATACTTTTCCTTGCTGGCTTCTTCAAACTTCTTTGGCTCTATTTGTGATAACATGGCTATGTATACTTCTTCTGTTTGTTCTGTTAGCTGCCTTCTTGTCTGGACTCTTGCTTTCTTGTCTCCTATGATCTGATCTTCAGGATGATTCTTCTGAGTGCAGAAACATTCTAATAGCTTCCATTCTAGCTACAGGGGAAAATGTTTCATCATAATCAAGTCCTTCTATTTGTGAGTATCCTTTGCAGACCAGCCTTGCTTTATTCCTGATTACTTGTCCTTGCTCATTCATTTTGTTTTTGAATACCCATTTTTAACCAATGATATTTTTCTCAATAGGTCTAGGAACTAGTTCCCAGGTATTGTTCTTCTCAATTTGGTCCAATTCTTCATTCATTGCTTTTATCCAATACTTGTCCTTGCTGGCTTCTTCAAATTTCTTTTGCTCTATTTGTGATAACATGGCTATGTATACTTCTTCTGTTTGTTCTGTTAGCTGCCTTCTTGTCTGGACTCCTGCTTTCTTGTCTCCTATGATCTGATCTTCAGGATGATTCTTCTGAGTGTATCTTGAGGGGGTTTTTGAGCTCAGCTCTGCATCTTCTATTGTCTTGCTGGTTTCATCATCATTCTGGTCTTCTTCTTCATGATTAACTGATGGACTGTAGCAGTCTGTATTTCTTGTATTGTTTGGAAATTCTTCATCAAATCTCACATCAATACTTTCAACTATTTTCCGAAGAGTCTTATTGTAGCACCTGTACCCTTTACTTTTGGAAGCATATCCTAGAAAAATCCCTTCATCTGCTCTTGCATCAAATTTCCCAAGGTTTTCATCATTATTCTTTATGTAAAACTTGCTACCAAAGACTCTGAAATGTTTTATTGAAGCTGGCTTTCCATGCCATAGTTCATATGGAGTCTTGTCAATGCTTGGCCTTAAGTGATTCTTATTAAGGATATGTACTCATTGTAAATGTCAGCTCAAAGGTTTGATAATATTATTCTATTGCATCATAATTGCCATTTTTCAGGAAGAATCTGCTTATCACATCTATCTTCATTGAGAATCCCCACAAGTTAATTGTTGCTTTATCTGCATGTTCATTACATAGTCTACAGTCATAATCATGAATTCTTCCTCCTCTCATTCGATCTCATATATCAGCCAGATCCAGCTTTGATTACAATGCTTTAATGTTCTTAAATTTTTTCAAATAACATTTATTTTTGAGAAAAGCAACCCATGTCATTCTGGAGAATTCATCTATTATCAGCATGAAATAGGATTCTCCACTTGGTGTCCTAGTTCTAGCAGATCCACACAGGTTCATGTGCACAAGCTGGAGTGGTCTTCTTGTTGACAACTCCTCTTTAGATTTAAAGGATGTGCGAGTCTGTTTCGCCAATTGACAAGATTTGCATATAGTATTTGAAGGCCTTTTTATTTCTGGCATATCCCTGACAGCTTTCTTCTTGCTTAGTCTGATGATATGGTCAAAGCTGAGATGTCCTAATCTCCTATGCCACAACCATGACTCCTCAAGTTTGCGAAGATGGCAGGCTTCATCTTCCTCTTTCACTATGTATACATTGTTCTCTGTTCGAACACCTTTGAGCAGAGTCTTTCCTGTTGTGCTTGACCTGACTACACAATCTTGTGCTCTAAAAAGAACTTCATAGCCTTTGTCACACATCTGACTGACACTCAGTAAATTTTCTTTCAGTCCATCCACAAATAGTACCTCTTGGGCTTTTCCTCTGCCATTGTCTATGTTGACTGAGCCTTTTCCCTTGATCTTTCCTGATTTATCATTACCAAAAATAACATTGCCATATTTCTTTTCATCAAGAGTTATAAACTTGCTTCTGTCTCCAGTCATGTGTTTGGAGCAGCCACTGTCTAAGTACCGCTGGCTTTTCAGATCTTGAGCAGTCAGAGCCAGGTCACACTTATTCTCCTTCTTTTTCCACTGGAGGAATCCTTCTATTTGATATCTTTTGTGAGGTGATGAATTGCATCCTTTCAGAGGACATTTGAAAGGCATATGTCCAGCTTGATTGCATATAAAGCATTTGATCATAGTTTTTGCAGAATTTTGAGTATGACCAAAATTTCTTTGATTCATGAACCTCCTTGAGGTGTTGAACATCATTCTTTTTCCATACTTTCTACATTCAATAATTTTATGGCCAAATTCCTTACAATAAAAACAATAACCATAGAAATTATTTGCATACCTGATGTAAGATTGTTTACTCCATTTGTTTGTTTGAGATAGCCTCTTCACTGTTTGCATATTTTGCAGGTCTGAATTACTCTTCCTTGCATAACAATATGCAGCAATGTGTCCTGGCTTGTGGCATACATAACAAGTGGCATTCTTCATAGGAGGGAAGAATCTCCTCTGATGACTTCCAAATTTGATATACTCAGGGGCATATGATTCTTTTTCTGCCATCTTAGTATTCATTATATTCCTTGTTACTAGAGATTTCTTCTGATCTCTGTCATCCTTATTACATGTTTCTTCTTTTGTATGAATTGTCTGGGATTCTTCATCAGTCTTATTTGCTTTTACAAAAATTATATTTTTGTTTTCTTTTTCTTTGCCTTTACTTGATTCTCCTTCATAGCCTATTCCTGTTTTGATCATTGGAGATCTTTGAGCAACCAGGATATCATTCAACTTGCTAGAGCTTTTTGTTTGAGAAGAGTTTATAACCACTGTCCTTTGAGAATTTTCTAGTTTCTTCCTAAGACATACCACTTCTTCCTCCAACTTCTCTTGTTCTTGGGTTTTATCCTTGATTTGTTGAAGTAACATATCTTCTATCTTCTTGGCTTCTTCAAGCCTTACCTTCAGCAACATGAGGAATTCTGAATTTTGTTCTTCTTTAACACATTTGAGGAGAATATCTTTTTGTTTTCTGCATTTTAGTTTGAGTCTCTCAATCTCCTCCAGAGCACTTCTTAGCTCCCCCTCAAGGTTGACTTCCCCTTCTTCTTCTTCATCTTCTAGTAGGAGTCCCTCAAGATCTTCTATGGCCATCAATAAAAAATCTGAGGTTCCTTCTTCACTTGAGGGTTCATCTAAATCTTCAGATGTACTGCTGTCTTATTGAGCATAGAAAGATTTTCTGCTAAACTTCCTTCCCTTCTGCCAGTTATTTGATTTATTCTTTTCTGACTCTTGAGCTTGATTCCTTGCTTTCTTGTGAGGACACTTAGTAGCATAGTGCCCAACTCTTCCACAGTTAAAGCACTTGAAAGGAAGTTTACCTTTGTATTTACCTGAACCTCTATCCAGTTTCTTGACAAATTTTGCTTCTTCTTCATCTGAGCAAGAGCATATTTCTTCCTCTTCTTCTTTCTTCTTTTCTGTTTTAAAGGATGCTTCCCTCGTACTTGGCTTCTTCTGTGGGAGCCTCATTTCATAGGCTGTTAGATTTCCAAGTAGTTGGTTCATGGTCAAAGTCTCCCAATCCGCTGTCTCTTCTATTGCAGACACCTTGGGATTAAATCTGGATGGGAGTGATCTTAGAATCTTTTGCACAACTATTCTTTCTGGTATGGTTTCTCCAAGAGCTTTCATATTGTTAACAATTTCTGCAACTTTTAAGAAGAAGCTGCCAACATCTTCATCATCATTCATTTTTAAGTTTTCAAACTAGGCTCTATATATTTGAAGTTTGGCAGTTTTTACTTTCTGATCTCCCTCATGTATGTCTTCAAGAGTATCCCATATTTTCTTGGGAGTGTCTTTGCGCATTACTTTAATAAACTCTGCTTCACATAATCCATTCAGGATGGCATTCATGGCTTTTGCATTAGCCACACAATCTTGTTTTGAGTCCTTTTCTGAGTTAGTTGCCTTCGTGGCATATCCTAATTGCACAGCAGCCCAGACTTCTATTCCTAGAGACATTATGTATGTCTTCATTCTGATTTTCCAGAAAGCATAATTTTCATCGGTGAAGAAAGGGGCTTTATTGGTTGAGCATCCTTCTTTACTAGCCATCTTGGGAACCTAGGATCTCCTTTCAGTTGTTATACTTGTACAAAGGAACCCGCTCTGATACCAATTGTTGAACGTCTAATTAAACTGAGAGGGGGGGTGAATCAATTTAATACATTCCTGATCTTTTAAAACTTTTCATTAAACTTATTTACACCTTCATTTCAAACTCAATTTGATGTGAGAGTAATTTTAGAATGTAATCAGAAAGTATTAGTTTAATAGAGCAATAGACTTAATATGAGAGCAGCAGGTATTAAGCAAATGATACATATCAGATAAATACATAAATATCATGCACAGAGACACCAGATATAAGTGGAAACCCATAAAGGGAGAAAACCACATCTTATTATTATTGTGATGCAAAGGCAAGCTCCAACTCCCTCTCACCACTGTTTTCTGCAGGCACCAACCTACAGGAGGCTCTATCCTCAATTCTTCAAGCTACAACTTGCAAGGAAGCACCAACTCCCTTCAATTTTCTGCAGGCACCAACCTACAGGAGGCTCCAACCTCAGTCAGCTACAACTGACAGCTATCAAGCTTCAATTTGATAGGGAAGCTCCAACTTCCTCAATTTAACAAACTGAATGTTTGCTGATTTACCTCTGATATCAGCTCTGTTCTGTAGCTCCTCTTTCTGCTCTTCTTTTCTTGATCTTCTCTGCTTCACTCTTCTGTATTCTGCCTTCTCTTTCTTCACTCTCACCTCTGCTCTCAAAAAAACTCTCTCTGCATATCAAGATGATATTATTTATATATTTCCTCACATGACTGTTTGTATTCTGCTTGGAATTCGAAATGGAAAGTCATGTCTCTTTGCCTTCTGCCTTCTCACTCCTTTTATCAGCTTACTCAGAAATTATAACTGTAGGTGTCAATTTTAACATTATAGTGGGAGTTTGTTTTCTCTCGGAGACTTGCCAATGCATCACAAACAATAAAAACAATTAAAATATTTACATTCTTATTACAAAGTGAACTCTAGCTCAACTCATTTAGTCTTTTGAATCGATGCGCATTTGTCTTTTCTTTGGCTGTCTTTGTCCTTTTTGTGACTGTGTTTTATCTCCTCTCGGCTCTATTTTCTTTTCTGTCCTCTGTGGGGGTGTAACAGCTGCATACGTGTAACTCTGCCTTTTAAATAAATGAAATGCAATTGCTGACTTTTTAAATCAGGGCAATTCCAACCCTTTTCATGCCACGAGTGTCTTGTTGATGTGGAAGTTCCGCAAGCGGAACGAACATAGACCACAGTCGTTGTATATTAATAATCGCCCTCCCATTAAGCCGAGGCCCGAGGGTTCACAGTCCATGTGGCATATTTTAAGACAACTGCAACCGTGTTTTATATATAAACAAACGCCCTCCACCTTAAGCCTTTGGTCTTATATTACAATCCAATAAGTCGAATCATAACCACTAATATATGAAAGGGTCAAGCCCCACATCTCTGTCGGCGGATCGGTGGTGTTAAACGAAAACTTGCAATTGCAATTGATCAAATGGACGCGATGACCACATAAAACATGTCTCATAGCGCAATCGGGTCCGAACTTTGAACAAATGCAATCGGGGCGCATAATATAAAAGTTTCGATTGCGATCAGAACACGGATGCGATTTGCACATATTAACTCCCGCATATAACAGGATCGGGTCTGCCACTTCAATCACAGCATTTTACAAAAGACTTGCGATCAATCGGAAAGTTTCGATTGCGATTAAGATCCCGGACGCGATTGAACTGATTAACTCCATCGTATAACGCCATTGGGTCCGCCACTTGATCGGAGCATATTAAAAAAGACTTGTGATCAATCGGAAAGTGTCGATTGCGATTAAGATCC